>JAWPHD010011937.1:0-79618 GCA_037043455.1 Cyrtodaria siliqua
ATCGTAGGTGTGTTATGTGATAAATAGAATCTTTCATTCGTGACTGTGTATTATTGACTTCAATAAACTGGTTCGATAAAAAGATAGGATACTCGGCAAGAGCCTCGTATCCTATCATTTTATCAAACTCGTTTATTAAAATCAATAATACACAGTCACTCATATAAGATCCTCTATGTACAACATGTGCAATGCTTGATATCTCTCCACCATACAGATTCGAAATGTTATATAAAATATATGCCCCTACAATTGTTTTATGACCATTATGAACAAGGGCATAAATTAAACGTATACGACATTTTAGGTATAATAATAATAACTGGTAGGTCTATAAACTAGTAAATTTGTTAAGTGTTGGGAAATTAAGTATTTATGTTGTGCGCGTAGTATAATCACTAATTTTGTGTGGGGAAATACAATGAGAGAAGCTGGCTCGTCAACAAAGTTTAGAAGGTGATTTTTATTTAAATTTACACACGCCGTTTTGTATTTATATACCATTCCAGATTGTGACAATGTGAACTACGAGGAGTTAATTATTTTTAATTTGAACACACAATATACTAGTCTCACTTGATTATACTGAAATAAGACTATCACTTCAAATGTCTGATTTTTACTATCCTTAATGCGTTTGTGATAAATATGTCTTGGTCGCAAAACGGCATTTTATTCCTAAAACACTATCCAATACCAAGAAGGAATTATCAGTGATGTAGGAACGTTTCATAAATTGGGAAGGTGTGGTAAATGGGGGGGGGGGGGGGGGGGGGGGGGGGGGGGGGATTATTGTTGTTGTGTTTTGTTTTGCATGTCATACTTTGCTAATTTTACATGTTTGAAGGATTAACACATATTTTAGAAAAAAATGGGGTGGTGGGGGCAAAACATACTCCGCCCGATCCCCTGTCAGATTATTAGGATTGGCATGGTCCCCTGTTCCTACGTATATTTATTTCTTGCATACCGGACAAGGATATCCGTCGTTTTACCGGGGCTAGATATTTTCATTTTACCCTAGGGTCGAGATAAAATTCTCACGCGCCAACATCCGGTATGCAGGAAAACATGCAAAACGTTAGTAGCTGGCGGCATCAACTCAAAAAAATGTCTATGATACGCAAGAAAAAGAAGCTATCATGGGTATTCCGTTCAGATGCGGAATACGAACCCTCGGTATAAGTGTTTTAATCCGAACCTCGGCGGAGCCTCGGTTCCGATAAAAACACTTATACCTCGGGTTGGAATTTCCTATCTTCACCGGATACCCATGAAAGATTCTTATAATATCATGCATGTATGTAAGCTGTGAATGCAGGGCTCCACAGCTAATGTTATTACGGCAGCTAGAGTTATTACGCTTTTTAAGTATAAAAATCGAACAGAAAATGTAGTTCTCACAGAACACAGTCAACCAGGTGCAAGCATTTACCAAGCTAATAAGAAGTCAGGCACGTGACATCACAAGCACAAACGGGCTGACAATAGGGCTACTGCCTTCGAGCGGTCAGTGGCAAAAATACCGTTTAAAACAGGTTCTGGGGGTCACAACACGTCACTCCTGTTGTCATACATCGGGAAAGTGTGAGTAAAGAAATCCCCACAGGCTATATTCTCTAACAAACAAGACATCATTAACAGACAATATCAGATGATCATGTACATATGACTATAACAACAACAAAACAAGCCCAGAAAGTTTTACTTCATATGTAGACTCTGTAAGCAATATAGTAACCTTTATATATAGAACATTGTAAATTGTTAAAATCTATTTTGAATGTTTCCTGTATTTTCCATGGTCTTGTTTTAAATGCAGATATTGTAAGGCGGCTGAAGGGAAGGTCTCCTGAAATTAAACGGATCACCAAATAGGTTATCGAAATTAAAAAACAAAAACAACAGAAGACGTCCACCAGTTTATGTTGACATGTACACATGTATTTATGTTTTTAGAAAGTTCTTCGAATTTGAATCCAGACGACTGAACGTGCTACTTCGATCTAGATATGTGTGTATGAAGATATCGCTAAACGGTGTTGGTGATAAGACAAAAGAGAATGTAGTGGGAATAAAACACGTAAGTACAATTATTAGTATTTTCTTGAACCATATATGCGTCGATTCTTACGGATGCGGGAGGTATACAGTGCTGATTCTACCCAGGATGGGGTGTGTCGTCTCCCTCCACCCCTCAAAGTCGACCGACCGACACACACACACACACACACACACACACACACACACACACACACACACACACACACACACACACACACACACACACACACGTGTTCTTGGTTAGAACCAGTACTGTATGCATCCCGTCATCCGTAAGAATCGACAGTCTCACTAAGAACTCGAGCTCCCAGTGGGATTCGAGACGCAGCGGTGATCATCCACAGTGGTATTAGATATTAGATATAGACAAAACGTAAAGTTTCTACTTAATTTGTTTATACATTCTATATTTGTAATCTGAAATTATTATAAACATGTATTCATATATCGTCATCCATGTAATATATAATAATGTTATTATGCTGTTCAACTTGTTTCTAATGATGGGCCGGTGGCCTAAATTATGAAATAAAATTTCTTGACTTGGTAAATTGTAAATAGTACTATATATCATGTATACATCCTCATGTGTCTCCTCATGACCTCTGAAAATTCTCTAAATAAATGGTATCTGTTTTTGTCATTACACTGTATATAAATTATGAAATAAAAGTTTTGCACAAAAATGGTTTCATTATAGAATTGCGACTGTTTTAACATTTGATTATTAGAACCATGTGTACTCAGCAGTTACATAAACTTGACAAACCAATAACAAAAAGTGAGTCAGTTTTGATCAAATTAACAAACAAAACTTCTGCCGACACGATATCAAATGATATGGTGCTCAACTACGGAATCCTGTTAGGGCCATCGCGATCTCGTGTTTTCAATTTCGCGAGATTGCGAGATTGCGAAATTAATTTCGCATTCTCGTCATATTCTACCTTGAAAAAAAACACGCGAAGTTTGCAAGCCAAACCTCGCGATTTTATCACGTTTTCATTTGGACGAGATTGCGAGAATGCGAAATAAATCTCGCATTCTCGCCGTATTCTACAATGAAAAAAAACGCGAGATTTGCAATCAAACTTCGTGCAAACCTCGCGATTTTATATCGACATATTGTACAATGAAAAAAACGGGAGGATTGCAAATCAACTTCGTGCAAACCTCGCAATTTTATTCTTATTTAATAGATTACGAGAATAAGAAATATGTTTTCTTGTTTTTGCCCTCTGGTACATCGGAGAAAAAAACGCGAGGTTTGCTAACCCAAACTTCGCGTAATTCTCGCGGTTTTTTCATGGTACAATAGGCAGATGTAAAAGCGCGAGGTTTGCACGATGTTTGATTTGCAAATCTCGCGTTTTTTCCTTGTAGAATACGGCGGAAATGCGAGATTTATTTCGTATTCTCGCAATCTCGTCCAAATGAAAACGTGATAAAATCGCGAGGTTTGCACGAAGTTTGGATTGCAAACCTCGCGTTTTTTTCAATGTAGAATAGGACGAGAATGCGAAATTTATTTCGCAATCTCGCAATCTCGCAAAATTGAAAACGCGAGATCGCGATGGCCCTAACAGGATTCCGTACTCAACAGCTGAAGTATACATCATTAAACCTGTACCTGTCTTCAAAAACGGATCTTAATCACCCAAACAATTTACATTGGATATTTTTCACGAGATATCTTGGCAAGTTATTCAACAGAATATTAGTAAAATCATGCAAACATTGGCGAGAAAAACATATCTTGAAACCAGATTGAAAAGATCAATTTACTTAAAATGAGAAAAGCTTTAAACTGCATTTTAAAAAAATGCATTTAAGTCTGTTTGGCATACTGTTTTGTTGACAGAAATACTTCCCAAGACGTGTGTAACGGTTTATCCGAAGAACTTGAAACCATCTGTGGTTTTAAACAGGTAGCTAGTTTAAACCCTCTTCTCCTCAATATCCACATAAATGACCGTTACTTTGCTTTGGTCAGTTAAAAATTCAGGAGACATTCTTGATAAATTGTGCAATAAGCGTCAAGCTTCATCTTTAAGTACTTGTTTTTCCAGACAACCTTACCATACAACATTATCAAATACAATCGTATTACTTTTATAAAAAACAAACCTTTGTTGGAGTATTTTGTTAGAGAAAAAAACTTCATTTTGGGCCTGTAGACGATTACTCTATGTGGACTTGCCAAAAGGTTTGTAAAGCACTTATGTTCCTATTATGTAATATTTTCGTCAGGTATGGAACTACTGTTTATAGACAAATTGTTGGTGTCCCAATGGGTACGAACTGTGCACCTACTGTCGCAGATTTGTTTTTGTATTGTTATAAACCTTATTGTTTGATTCTTTCACCAAATACTCAGGCAGATGTCATTGGAGTCTTTAGTAACACCACTGGTATCTGGATGATATAATGAACATTGAAAATCCTTTATTTTCTACTATGGTTAATAATATATATCCTCAAGCACTTCAGATCTTTCTGGTACGGTCGCTGCTTTTCTCGATTTACATTTTAGATTAAAAATGGAGAAATAATTAAGCAAATGTGACAAGAGAGATGCTTTTGATATCGTTAAGTATCCCCACTGCGACGAGGATGTTCATCCAGTACCTGATTATGTGGTATACGTTTCTCAACTGATTAGGTTTTCTAGCGCTTGTAGTCGAGTTGAGGAATTTAACTTCCTGGCCCTAAGCCTTTTAATATGCGTAACCTTTGTTTAACTGAAAGGCCAGTTCATCGGTGCTACCGTTACCATAAACTTCAGGAAACATTTGCAAAATCGTAATATCGTAATGCTGATCTACTTTTAAAAGATAAACGATTGTATTGTCGTTATCTTGATCTACTTTTAAAATATAAATGTCATTTTAGAACTGTTCTACGACAAATCACTACTTGACTTCTATGGTGGCGTAAGATCTCGTGATAACTTGCTTACTAGCTTTATTGAACTTGTTCAAAAGATCAGAAGAGGTTACGATCTAGCCTCGGTCACCCGGCCCGCTTCTGACTTCTTCGTTACGCTATGCTACCCGGATCCAGAACCAGGGCCTGTGGTAGTCTCGGCCAAAAAGACCGTATCATGCATGTCATACTTCTGGATCCGTGTAGCATAGCGTAACGAAGAAATCAGAAGCGGGCCGGGTGAACGAGGCTAGGCCTGGGGAAACTACGATGTTTAAAATCGCCCTCTCGTTTTGGGCGATTTTGGCGAGATTTTGAGAGATTCAACGAGACTTTCAAAACACTTATTTCTAAATTAATTTCGTAATAATTTTTTACTTTCAAGCAGCATGTGACGTCAAAAATGTTTACAGGTGCATCAACAATTGACGTTTTACGTTTATTTACAACATGAGACCGATATCTGCAAGTAAGACATATGCAGGATACGGTCTAGCTGGCCGAGACTAGTTATGATCCTATCATTTTGCAACGCACTGCGTTCTTAGTGGTTGACCCATTTACAGTTCACCACTATGCTTCCCTCTTCGATTTCCGGTGACCCGGCATATTGTGGGCCTATGATGAACGTGAAACCTTGAATGTTATTAAAATAATTAGATTAACCATATTATTTCTTTACTTCACTGGAATGATCAGGATTTTTTTTAAATTTCTAGAAAGTCAATAATAGATTTCCATTCAACTTCAAGCCCATTCTGTGTTGCTTTAAAATAGAATATCGCTTAAGCCGGTGCTAGGAGGCGTGAGAGGTGTTGCATCTTATAATTTACCTCTCATGAACATACTCAATAAAAACGATTCTGCTGCTTTTCTCTCTTGTTGGTGTTTAATGCTTCCAAGGGATCACATTTTCAGTATTTATCTATATTGACTTCGTTACTGTGTGAAACTAAACCACATTGGCGATATAAGTGTTTGACTTTGAATATAGTGAGCGCTGGAATACCTCACCATAGCAAATGATATACTACCCCCACCCAGTCACATTGAACTGACACCGGCCGACCAGTCCCAACACTACCCTTTATATGCTGAACGTCAATCAATGGAGATACTAGCACCATTTCTATGAAGTCGTTGGTGTGGCCCAGTTGAGGATTGAACCCACGACCTATCATGCGACAAGGCGGACCCTCTATCACTATACTACCACCGTTGTAGAATAGAGGATCTTACTCATTCATTATTGGATGTATTAAACAAGTTGCAAAATGATATAATGCGAGGCTCTTGCCGAGTATTATATCATTTTTGCTAACGGATTTAATAAATTCAATAATGAATGAGAATGAATGTTAGATTCTATTTATCACATAACTCACATATCGACTTTTATTGCATTTTGCATGTCGCTTTAACACGCGAAACCGTGGGAATTTCACCATAGTCATTATCGACTTTTTTTGACAGCGCATACTAGGCTTATTTGCATACTTATATAACTAGTGGTATATCGAAAATATAGAATGGTGTTATTCCACTCCCACACGGTAAGTTATGTGATAAGAAGTACTATTTGTAGTAGGTAAGTTAGTAAGTAGATACATTAGTATAGTGTGTATACCAGTTAGTAAGTAGATATATTAATATAGTGTGTATACCAGTTAGTAAGTAGATACATTAGTGTAGTGTGTATACCAGTTAGTAAGTAGATACATTAATAGAGTGTGTATACCAGTTAGTAAGTAGATATATTAATATAGTGTGTATACCAGTTAGTAAGTAGATACATTAGTGTAGTGTGTATACCAGTTAGTAAGTAGATACATTAGTATAGTGTGTATACCAGTTAGTAAGTAGATACATTAGTATAGTGTGTATACCAGTTAGTAAGTAGATATATTAGTATAGTGTGTATACCAGTTAGTAAGTAGATACATTAATATAGTGTGTATATCAGTTAGTAAGTAGATACATTAGTGTAGTGTGTATACCAGTTAGTAAGTAGATACATTAGTATAGTGTGTATACCAGTTAGTAAGTAGATACATTAATATAGTGTGTATACCAGTTAGTAAGTAGATGCATTAGTATAGTGTGTATATCAGTTAGTAAGTAGATACATTAATATAGTGTGTATACCAGTTAGTAAGTAGATACATTAGTATAGTGTGTATACCAGTTAGTAAGTAGATACATTAGTATAGTGTGTATACCAGCACAGTTAATAATAACAGACAAGAACCATTATGAAAAACAACCGCCCAATGTGCCTAGATATGACAGTGTATAAAATAGAAAACAGTTAGTGAGTTTATGAGCATGAGAGACTACTGTTACCATTTTACAAGTGTACATTTCATCACGGGACGTTTCCTTTTAGTTTTTTCAAAGCAATCAACGACAAAATGGAAAAAGAATAGAAGCAAAATGGTATACCTAAATCTGAATATACATGCACATCTTAAATACCAACGTGACACCACACAAATCTAAGCTATTATCTATACCAGTTTGCACCTTTTAATGTGAAGATGGAGGATCACGTCATTGTCAGCATATTTTAGGCTGTGCACATTTAGGCTATGTATGAAGTGGATTGTTTTGTTTTTGTTTTGTTTTTTTTTCTTTTTGTTTTTTTTCTTTTTGTTTTGTGGTGGAGTCAGACCATGCACTTATTCCTGTGTAGAACCAGTACTGTATGAGCAACGACATCCGTAAGAATCGTTTTCGAAAACCGTCACTGAATAATGTACGTACTGGCCATTTAAGCTTTCGTAAATTTTCCATTTTAAGACATTAACGATCCGTGCCATTTGATTTTAACAAGATAATAACAATCTATGCCTTTTTGTCCGATTGAAATAAATACTTAATTAGTTTCATGCATTATATATCAAAGCAAACTCCCTGTTTAGAAATGCAACATTTCCTGAATAAGATATCGAAACAATAAAAGTGAACACAGCAATTTACGAAAAGATGTATCAGCAATGGCACATCAGCAATTTGTTCTGGATACTCTTTGCTGAATTAACACTTTCAGTATTCCAGAAGCATGTTTGGTTAGAAACTAGTCTAAACTAAATTAATAAGATCGATATTGAATTGTAGACAGTTGAACTTGATGATCAGATGAAGATCTAGGACGGATCATATAATCTTAAAAGAAATCGTTAGTGTTTTATTATAAAGATTATTAAACTGAAACGTGTTTTATCTGCCAGTCTACATTGGCAAATTAGTTTACATGCTCTTCGTGATAAAATATCAAATGTACTCCCAGGCAAATGCAATAATGTTTGTAACGCGCTCGAAACCTAAGCCAAAACATAAATCTAGTGATTATATACAGGACTTTTTGAAAAGGACTGGACATAAACATCCGGCGCCAATAGCCGAGGAAGAAGATCTTAGGACGATACATCATAACAAGAACACTAAGGTAATTGCGGTAGTTTCTGTAGTCTGGTTACAGCCAAGGTAATTGCGGTAGTTTCTGTAGACTGGTTACAGCCAAGGTAATTGCGGTAGTTTCTGTAGACTGATTACAGCCAAGGTAATTGCGGTAGTTTCTGTAGACTGAGTACAGCCAAGGTAATTGCGGTAGTTTCTGTAGACTGGTTACAGCCAAGGTAATTGCGGTAGTTTCTGTAGACTGGTTACAGCCAAGGTAATTGCGGTAGTTTCTGTAGACTGGTTACAGCCAAGGTAATTGCGGTAGTTTCTGTAGACTGGTTACAGCCAAGGTAATTGCGGTAGTTTCTGTAGACTGATTACAGCCAAGGTAATTGCGGTAGTTTCTGTAGACTGGTTACAGCCAAGGTAATTGCGGTAGTTTCTGTAGACTGGTTACAGCCAAGGTAATTGCGGTAGTTTCTGTAGACTGATTACAGCCAAGGTAATTGCGGTAGTTTCTGTAGACTGGTTACAGCCAAGGTAATTGCGGTAGTTTCTGTAGACTGATTACAGCCAAGTATACTCAGTACATTTAAAAATGCAACATTTTTGATTTTCGATTAGTTTTAGTCCACTGTTTTTTTGTTCAAATCAAGATTGTATTGAATGTTAGAACACAAGTCTCTTTATCCCAAAGATACGTATTGCCTAAATAGCTGCCTAATATTTGCTCTACCTCTTCAGTTGAAACACATTTTGCGTCTTCAACTCTTCAACGTCTCTAGAAATTTAAAAAAAGACATGTGTGTGAAGTTGACTCGGGGTTCGGAGTTCGGGGATCGACATTCAAACCCAGTTCGGTATTCAAGATTCGAACCCAGTTCGGGGTTCAGCATTCAAAGTCAGTTCGGGGTTCGACATTCGAAACTAGTTCGGGGTTCAACATTCAAAGCCAGTTCGGGGTTCGACATTCGAAGCCTGTTCGGGGTTCAACATTCAAAGCCAGTTCCGGATTCGACATTCGAAGCCAGTTCTGGTTTCAACATTCAAAGACAGTTCGGGGTTTGACATTCAAACCCAGATCGGGGTTCAACATTCAAAGGCAGTTCAAAACATTCAAAGTCACTTCAACATTCCAAGCCAGTTCGTTGTTCGACTTTCGAACGCAGTTCGGGGTTCAACATTCGAACACAGTTCGGGGTTCGACATTCAAAGCCAGTTCTGGATTCGACTTTCAAAGCCCGTTCGGGGTTTGACATTCGAAACCAGTTCGGGGTTCGACATTCAAAGCCAGTTCGAGGTTCGACATTCGAACCCAGTTCGGGGTTTCTACATTCAAAGCCAGTTCAACATTCAAAGCCAGTTCGGGGTTCGACATTCGAACCCTGTTCGGGGTTCAACATTCAAAGCCAGTTCGGGGTTCGACATTCTCTTTGAACACAAATCTTTCGGTCGTGTTAAGTCAGTTCAACATTCCAAGCCAGTTCTTGTTCGACTTTCGAACGCAGTTCGGGGTTCGACATTCAAAGTCATATCTGGGTTCGACTTTCAAAGCCAGTTCGGGGTTTGACATTCGAAACCAGTTCGGGGTTCAACATTCAAAGCCAGTTCGAGGTTCGACATTCGAACCCAGTTCGGGGTTTCTACATTCAAAGCCACCTCAACATTCAAAGCCAGTTCGGGATTCGTCATTCGAAACCTGTTCGGGGTTAATCATTCAAAGCCAGTTCGGGGTTCGACATTCTCTTTGAACACAAATCTTTCGGTCGTGTTGGTGTTCCCGCCTAATTTGTCATTCCCTTTGAATACAACTCTCGCGGTCGTGTTAGAGTTCCGGCCAATTTTGCCATTCCCTTTGAACACAACTTTCTCGGCCCTGTTGGTATTCCGGCTAACATTGTCAGTTTGCCTTTGAACACAATTCTCTCTCGGTCATGCTAGTGTTCCGGCCTACTGTATCATTCCCTTTGAACACAACTCTCACGGTTCTGTCAGTGTTCCGGCCTAGTTTGTAATACCCTTTGAACACAACTCTTCCGGTCCTGTTAGTGTTCCGGCCTAATTTGTCATACCATTTAAACACAACTCTCGAGGTCCTGTTAGTGTTCCGGTCTACTTTGACATTCCCTTTGAACACAACACTCAAGGTCCTGTTAGTGTTCCGACCTACTTTATCATTTCCTTGAACACAACTGTCTCGGTCCTGTCCGTGTTCCGGCCAACCTTATCATTTCCTTTGAACACAACTTTCTCGGTCCTGTCAGTGTTCCGGCCTACTTTATCATTCCCTTTTGAACACAACTCCCTCGGTCCTAATAGTGTTCCGGCTTACTTTATCATTCCCTTTAAGCAAAACTGCCTCGGTCCTGTCAGTGTTCCGGCCTACTTTATCATTTTCTTTAAACACAACTCTCGCGGTCCTGTTAGTGTTCCGGCCTTCTTTGTCATTCCCTTTAACCACAACCCTCTCGGTCCAGTTAGTGTTCCGGCATACTTTATCATTCCCTTTGAACACACATCTCTCGGTCCTGTCAGTGTTCCGGCATACTTTGTCATTCCCTTTGAACACAACTCTCTCGGTCCTGTTAGTGTTCCGGCCTAATTTGTCATACCATTTAAACACAACTCTCGAGGTCCTGTTAGTGTTCCGGTCTACTTTGGCATTCCCTTTGAACACAATTATCTCGGTCATGTTAGTGTTCCGGCCTATTTGTCATACCCTTTGAACACAACACTCAGGGTCCTGTTAGTGTTCCGACCTACTTTATCATTTCCTTGAACACAACTGTCTCGGTCCTGTTAATGTTCCGACCTACTTTATCATTTTCTCTGAACACAACTGTCTCGGTCCTGTCAGTGTTCCGGCCTAGTTTGTAATTCCCAACTCTCTCGGTCCTGTTAGTGTTCTCTCGCGGTCCTGTTAGTGTTCCGACCTACTTTATCATTTCCTTGAACACAACTGTCTCGGTCCTGTTAATGTTCCGACCTACTTTATCATTTTCTTTGAACACAACTGTCTCGGTCCTGTCAGTGATCCGGCATACTTTGTCATTCCGTTTGAACACAATTCTCTCTCTCGGCCCTGTTAGTGTTCCGGCATACTTTGTCATTCCCTTTGAACACAACTCTCTCTGTCCTGTTAGTATTCCGGCCTACTTTGTTATTCCCTTTAACCACAACTCTCTCGGTCCTGTTAGTGTTCCGGCCTACTTTGTCATTCCCTTTAACCACAACACTCTCGATCCTGTTAGTGTTCCGGCACACTATGTCATTCCCTTTAAACACAACTATCTCGGTCCTGTTAGTGTTCCGGCATACTATGTCATTCCCTTTAAACACAATTGTCTCAGTCATGTTAGTGTTCCGGCATACTATGTCGTTCCCTTTAAACACAACTATCTCGGTCCCGTTAGTGTTCCGGCATACTATGTCATTCCCTTTGAGCACAACTGTCTCGGTCCTGTTAGTGTTCCGGCATACTTTGTCGTTCCCTTTAAACACAACTGTCTCGGTCCTGTTAGTGTTCCGGCATACTATGTCATTCCCTTTAAACACAACTATCTCGGTCCTGTTAGTGTTCCGGCATAATTTGTCATTCACGTTAAACACAACTGTCTCGGTCCTGTTAGTGTTCCGGCATGCTTTGTCATTCCCTTTGAACACAACTCTCTCGGTACTATTAGTGTTCCGGCTTGCTTATCATTTTCCCTTTGAACACAAATCTCTCGCTCGTGTTAGTATTCCGGTCTAATTCGTCATTCCCTTTGAATACAACTCTCGCGGTCGTATTAGTGTTCCGGCCTATTTTGTCATTCCCGTTGAACACAACTCTCTCGGTCGTGCTAGTGTTTCGGCCTACTTTATCATTCCTTTTGAACACAACTCTCAAGGTTCTGTAAGTGTTTCGGCCTACTTTATCATTCCCTTTAAACACAACTCTCTCGGTCCTGTCAGTGTTCCGGCCTACCTTATCATTTCCTTTGAACACAACTGTCTCGGTCCTGTCAGTGTTCCGGCCTAGTTTGTAATTCCCAACTCTCTCGGTCCTGTTAGTGTTCTCTCGCGGTCCTGTTAGTGTTCCGGCCTACTTTATCATTCCCTTTGAACACAACTCTCTCGATTCTGTTAGTGTTCCCGCCTACTTTATCATTCCCTTTAAACACAACTCTCTCGGTCCTGTCAGTGTTCCGGCCTAGTTTGTAATTCCCAACTCTCTCGGTCCTGTTAGTGTTCTCTCGCGGTCCTGTTAGTGTTCCGGCCTACTTTATCATTCCCTTTGAACACAACTCTCTCGATTCTGTTAGTGTTCCCGCCTACTTTATCATTCCCTTTAAACACAACTCTCTCGGTCCTGTCAGTGTTCCGGCCTACCTTATCATTTCCTTTGAACACAACTGTCTCGGTCCTGTCAGTGTTCCGGCCTATCTTTCCATTCTCTTTGAACACAGCTCTCTCGGTCCTGTCAGTGTTCCGGCCTACCTTATCATTTCCTTTGAACACAACTGTCTCGGTCCTGTCAGTGTTCCGGCCTATTTTATCATTCCCTTTGAGCACAACTCTCTCGGTCCTGTAAGTGTTCCGGCCTACTTTATCATTCCCTTTAAACACAACTCTCTGTCT
The DNA here is from genome assembly GCA_037043455.1 of Cyrtodaria siliqua. Classification (NCBI taxonomy): domain Eukaryota; kingdom Metazoa; phylum Mollusca; class Bivalvia; order Adapedonta; family Hiatellidae; genus Cyrtodaria; species Cyrtodaria siliqua. The sequence continues at coordinate 13,012 of JAWPHD010011937.1, forward strand.
TGTCAGTGTTCCGGACTACCTTATCATTTCCTTTGAACACAACTCTCTCGGTCCTGTCAGTGTTCCGGCCTACTTTATCATTCCATTTGAACACAACTATCAAGGTCCTGTTAGTGTTCCGGCCTACTTTATCATTCCCTTTAAACATAACTCTCTCGGTTCTGTCAGTGTTCCGGCCTACCTTATCATTTCCTTTGAACACAACTGTCTCGGTCCTGTCAGTGTTCCGGCATACTTTGTCATTCCGTTTGAACACAACTCTCTCTCTCTCAGCCCTGTTAGGGTTCCGGCATACTTTGTCATTCCCTTTGAACACAACTGTCTCTGTCCTGTTAGTGTTCCGGCCTACCTTGTCATTCCCTTTAACCATAACCCTCTCGGTTCTGTTAGTGTTCCGGCATACTTTGTCAGTTCCTTTGAACACAACTCTCTCTGTACTATTAGTTTCCGGCATACTTTGTCATTCCCTTTAAACACAACCCTCTCGTCTTCTCTCGGTCCTGGTAGTGTTCCGGCCTACTTTGTTATTACCTTTGAATACAACTCTCCCGGTCCTGTAAGTGTTCCGGCCTACTTTTGTCATTCCCTTTGAACACAATTATCTCGGTCCTGTTAGTGTTCCGGCCTACTTTGTCATTCTCTTTGAACACAACTCTCTCGGTCCTGTTAGTGTTCCGGCATACTTTGTCATTCCCTTTAAACACAACTGTCTCGGTCATGTTAGTGTTCCGGCATACTTTGTCATTCCCTTTGAACACAACTCTCTCGGTCCTGTTAGTGTTCCGGCATACTTTATCATTCCCTTTGAACACACCTCTCTCGTTCCTGTTAGTGTTCCGGCATACTTTATCATTTCCTTTGAACACAACTGTCTCGGTCCTGTCAGTGTTCAGGCATACTTTGTCATTCCGTTTGAACACAACTCTCTCTCGGCCCTGTTAGTGTTCCGGCATACTTTGTCATTCCCTTTGAACACAACTCTCTCGGCCCTGTTAGTGTTCCGGCATACTTTGTCGTTCCCTTTAAGCACAACCCTCTCGGTCCTCTCTCGGTCCTGTTAGTGTTCCGGCCTACTTTGTCATTCCCTTTGTACACAACAGACTCGGTCCTGTTAGTGTTCCGGCCTACTTTGTCATTCCCTTTGAACACAACCCTCTGGGTCCTGTTAGTGTTCGGCATATATTGTCATTCCCTTTGAACACAACTCTCTCGGTCCTGTTAGAGTTCCGGCATACTTTATCATTCCCTTTAAATACAACTCACCATTATAGTTTGTTAGTGTTATTAAAATTACATTGAAAAATCATCGCTGAAGCATGTCATTTTTTGTCGATGTGCAATCGAAGCGAGGAGTCCCACCTGTTTTGAACCACTACCGGCTTGTTTATTCACGGATCGAAGCGAAATAACTTGTATTACTTACGTTGTGATGATATCTAAATGACCATATAACTATTTTCTTGTAAACTACGCAATAATTAAGCAAAACTATGATTCCAAAATATATTAGGCAGTACGGCGTGTTACCATTGGACGGTGCATTACACATATTTAACAAAATTACTGTACCGCGCATTATGTATAATTGAGGAAGTTTGGTGTGTTTCAGATGTAGACCATTTCTACATATGTGTGTTCTTTTTAATAAGAAAAGTTGTTTTATTTTTAGTTTCAGAGTTTCAAACTTTGCAAGTTATAGCAAGACACATAGTTTTAAGTATATGTAGCTCTTTCAGTTTTTATGTAGAACTTCGTTGTTCATTTGCATGTTTGTATCTTGTTACAAGAATACTTATTCTTAATTGCAATTCTACAAATTTCAGATTGTAATTTGAAAGAAAAACACATTATGTTTTTGTATAAAAATTATGTTTGCCTCCAAGTTTCACTCTAGTGTACACTTTTAGAAACTGTCGTGTACCGCCTAAGTATGGTTATCGAGAGTGATTATTTTATTTCACAGGGTTTACAACACAATATGTGTATAAAATAGAAGAATAAAGGATTAGAACGAAAGCAACATACTTATCACGTTCTTCTCATAGGTATAATATTAATTGTACACAATTGATGGCATATTTAACAGCAGTAATTTGATATGTTTGTAATATAAATTATGGAGGTAGGAGTAATGAATAGTGCTAACTAAAGCAGTATATGCGTATTCCAGAATAGCTTATTTAATTAAATGAAGGAAACATAATACAGTAAAGTAACAAGGTATTCAAAAAAAAAGAAAAAAAGAAAACAACTTGAAATGTTTAATTAAATAAGCTATTCTGGAATACGTATATACTATTTTAGTTAGCACTATAAATTACTCATACCTCCATCATTTATATTACAAACACATCAAATTACTGCTGTTAAACTTACCATCAATTGTGTACAATTAATATTATACCTAGGAGAGAAACATCATAAGTATTTTACTTTCGTTCTAATCACTTTTACGCGTAGGTACTACCTAGGCCTATTAATTACATGTAAACATCCGAGGTGTAATCGCATGTAATTCCTATGATAAAAAGTAATCCTCCCTTTTTTGGTGGAAATGGGCATTATAAGTAGGGGAAAACTGCCCATTTGTGTTCGATTTTGTGGTTGTATGTTTTAGAAACGTAATAATAGGTTTAACTGGATCACTGATGAACATTTTCGAAATTTCGACTCTATGCTTACACATTTATTGAACAACCATCACTGAAAACAGCTGTACCCTTGACCTATTTAGTAAACAAACAAAAACTTTCTTACATGTCTTGTGACCCCACCTTTTTTGGTGATTTTTCAAGTGGAAAATTAGTTTTTTATATGAAAATTTCACTGCTGCATTATTCACACGTGAGTTGAAGTTGCAGCAAATCATTAATGTGGCACTTTAACATTAGTGTCTATGGGGAAAATAATTAGTGGTTTCATACTTATGGCTATCATCCTCATTTTCAAAATGGCTACACCCCATTATGGTTGAGCCCAATCTAGCGACAAGTTTGAGATGTGCCGAAAGTAAATAAAATCCCACTGAGTCCAGTGAAATATTGTCCAAGCTTTCTAGTTAGCCATTTTTCAAAATGAAGTTCAAACTAAGATTCACTTACATAATCATAGACATGAGACCTGCCTCTAGAAAACTGCTGAGAATAGTAGGGGTCATGTGGCATATAGGAAAATAAAATTCTGATCTTTGTTGACACCGTGAACAAACTGCATTCATTCGGCACCTCTTAAGTGTGTTCTACTTTCACTTTCAAAACTTTCAAGTTGATAAATAAAATCATCATACAACCATGCAAATGATTCTTAGGGGGCACTCCTCAGTTTCGCACGAATGTCCATCAGAAAGAAATCAACTAAGCATATTTTAGGTCCACGGATGGCATTTATAATAATTATGAAGCACATGTTTGATGTTGTTTTCAGTTTTGAGTACTTCTAAGTTTATTTTGGTGTATTGGAATATGCATTCTTTGGGTTTTTTGGAGGCTATAAATAGAAAAATGCTCAACTAGCAAAAACTTACAAAAAGTAGGTAAAATGCTGATTTTGACGCACGGGGAGATCAGCATGGAATAACTTTTTAAAATGCCGGAGAAGGTATGTAAAACTCAACATTTCCTGATATGCAAGAGCATTATGAGTGCAGACATGACCCTGATATGCTTAGGAAAATTATTTTGTTTTTATTTATTGACATTTGAAATATTGCTAAAATTGCTTTTTTGCTTTTTAGCATGTTTTGAGGGGTGGGGTATCTTAAAGAAATGGGACTAAAGTTGTACATAAAATACTTTTTGATGCTTTTATTTGGTATGGAAACATGTGTAATTTTATTGTCTTCTAAGAAATGTATGACACAATGATCATGTGATTTATTTTTGCTCAAGGATTCAGGCTAAGGGCTTGTCATGGGTTTGATTATTGAGAACTGTACATTAAACTGTGGAGTGCCCCCTTAGCTATCACAAACAAGTCAATAAAGTCATTTCAGCCAGAAAAACAGACCTTAAATACTCAAAAATGCCTTTTATCACAAAAAGGTTAGGCATTATATATTTGGGAACTCCTTTCGATACACCAGGCATGAATACCACAATGATTTACTTACTGTATACCTTGAGATAGCGTGGTACAGAACTGGTCTAGATCATGTGCGACGCTCGCTTGTTTTCAAGAGGTTTACCACCACCAATTACATGTAAACCTCCGAGGTGTAGTACATGTAAACCTCCGAGGTGTAGTCGAATGTAGTTCCTATAATAAAAAGTAATCCCTCCTTTTTCGATGGAAATGGGCATTATAAGTAGGGGAAAACTGCCCATTTCTATTCGATTTTGTGGTTATATGTATAAGAAGCGTATTAATAGGTTTTACTGGATCACTGATGAACATTTTCGAAATTTCGACTCTATGCTTACACTTTGTGAGCAATGAAAACAGTCGATCAATAAAAACAGCTGTACCCTTGACCTGTTTAGTAATCAAACAAGAACTTTCTTACATGTCTTGTGACCCCACGTTTTCTGGTGATTTTTCAAGTGGAAAAATAGTTTTCTATATGAACATTACACTGCTGCATTATCCATACTTGAGTTGAATTTGCAGCAAATCATTAATATGTGACACTTTAACATTGGTGTCTATGGGGAAAATAATTGGTGCTTTCATACCAAGACAAACTTTTGTATTTACAATCAAGCGTCGAAGATGATCAAGACTACTGCAATAGAGTTATTTAAAGCTGGTTTCCCGCAAGACATAATCGTCATAAAGAAGCATATTGTACGAGTGCTAGCGTTGACTGGCTGACTGACAGACTGAATATAATACAAGTTTTAGCTTTCCAAAAAGCTTCGTTCTAGGGTTTTTTTCTGTAAATTTTAAGTTATAAAAAGCCAATTGTTGAATACTAGGAAGCGTGTTTTGTGGGATGTTTTGCATCTTATAATAGCTGCATGCGCATATTTCCGCATATATGGGGAGCAGAATGATGCACTTGTCACGTGATCCAATTTCCCGCCATAAATACTGCAATATCGAAGTCTCAATATCAGTGCATCTTCACAATTAAATACTTGACGAAAAAAAGTAAAACATTGCATGCATTATTAGATTTTGCATCAAGTCCATGAAATAGTTTTGAATTACTTATTGCAGGAAGAAAAGAGAAAAAAGAACAAAACTAAGGGATTTAAACTCGGATCTTCTGCATAGTAGTCGAGCGCTCTAACCATTAGGCCACACGGCCTCAAACGTGTAACGTCATAATTAAATAGTACATATTGTAATATATTAGTCTGATTCTATGACTCCTGATACTCACGCGTCAATAGTGCTTATTAAACTCCAAAGTCGATTGAAATAGTGCTATTTAGTCGTATTTATCGATTGCGAAAATTAACGAATAGTTTCGATGTCATTCATCGTACATAATCGGCCAATTCCGTCATTCTTCGGTGATAGTGAGATGCTGCGAATGGCACCGGACAAGGGACATCGCCGAAGAGGCCCGAAGACAAATTACCATGTCGATCTCCGGAAGTAGCTACTGGTTTTCCGTTCCGTATGTACTATCACTGGAGCTGTTTGGAAGACCGGTTACCATAATTTCGGCGAGTAGTTCCCCACTCGTAACTGCTCGCGGATTTCCGGAAAGCTTTGGAGATAGTAGACTGGTGCCCAATCTAACTATTGGCGACGAACATTAGTGCAAGCTTCGGAAATGGTATATCGGCGAGTAGTCTGGTACCCTTCCTCTACTGCGCTCGCTACTCTCAGCGAGCGGAGTAGAGGAAGGGTTCCAGACTAATAGGCGAGGTGTTCCGATTGCCGTTTACCATGATTTTAGAAGACTTCGCATCTTATCATTGGAGCTAACGCTTACGGGGTCACGTAGTGCAGTGTTGACTAGATCTTCGTTCTCAAGAGAATCACATAATCACATAAATTTGACATACCGATATAACATTGCGCCGTTCCTAAGGGTTAGTAGAGCTGCCCTAAGTGCACGTTTTGATTTCATTGCACGATATCAAGGGTTCGATTCCCGGTGCAAGCGAAAACATATTACTTTCCCTTTTTTATTAAATAGATTAATAAATCAATAAAATTAAAGTAGTTCGGTAGAAAATTGTTTTAAATCAGTTCTTTTCAATATTAGAAAAATTGTTCCTTAGTGGATTTGTTCGTATTAAAGAACTTTCATATAAATGAAATATATTGAACAAATCTGTTTTATTGCAATAAACACTTTTTGGTTGGAGAGGTTTGTGTGCGTGTGCGTGTGCGTGTGCGTGTGGGTCTCTCACCATGTCGAACATTAATATTGTATATGTTTCCACGTTTCTCAAATTATTAGGATTTTCTTTTCTCTTACGAGGGCTGGCGTGGCTCAGTGAATAGTGCTTTGGACTTGTAACTTTAACAGACATGTACGATATAATTAAACAAATACTGTACAGCACATTTTCTTGGTTGTTCGTTAAGTGTTAAGCATAATCTCTCGATATTTTTCATTAAATAACTTCCTTTAAATTAAAGATATAGTCCCTCCGCCAATTAAACCAATAGGATACCCTAATGGTATGAACAATACAGTCTGGACTTTCTGTGACAGTAATACCAAACTTGAAACAAGTGTATCATAATCACCTTTAAATTATACGAGGGCTAGCGTGGCACAATCGGTAGCGCAAAGAACCGTAGGAATCTATTCGATAATAAGAGTAGGGCAGGTTCCCGGATTCCTATGTATCCTTCCCCTCTCTCTGGGGCGGCTCTAAATAATCTATACTGTGTTGATGAGCCGTTAAACAACATTCAAAAATAAATTATACAAATTGTCATTAACTGGAAAATGTTGTATGTATTTCATACACACATGTTTATATGTATGTACTATTTGCATTGAACTATTAGGCGTAATGCTTTATGTTTGAATAAAAGGTCTGTCTGGTTTGCCTGCCAGCCTGCCGCCTGCCTGCCTGCCTGCCTGCCTGCTGTCTGTCTGTCTGTCTGTCTATCCAGCGACGAGTTTAACGCTTGTTTCTGTTATTTTGAACAGAAAACCTGCGTTAAAGGGACACACTGCAGTCTTGAAGTAGTCTTTAGGTATTAAAAGTAGAACATCGTTTTTAATCCAGTATTATTTTGACTTTAATCATAATATCATGCCGTATATATGCGCAACCCCATGCGATTTAAATCGAAATCATGCGACTTTAATGCATAACTATTCATTCGGTGATAATTAAAGGGTAAAAAGAGAAGGCAGAAGTCATGAAATATGTATAACATTTCATTGTAAGTTCGCGATTTTACCTGCGAACACGATACACTATAATAAAACAATTAAGTTATATCCGATACAAATATAGCTGATGTAAATCGGTTACTTTCAAAGAACTGATATATATTCAAGAAGGGCCAACGAAATATAAATTGTGCTTTCTTCGTTGTGATGTATGCGAGCACGTTAATTATGTAATTTACAAACCTGTTTAAATTAACGTTTAAAACGCCTCTCAACACACACATATATATCACTGTACGTGTGTACGTTAGTTAGATACTACGCGAGTAGTTCTGTATCTATTGGCCTTTGATAATTTAGGTGTTTAGACTTTACTCTTTATAACAGAAGTAGCTACACATGCTAATCAAAGTACTGAAAGTCCTGGGCGGCGTAGGTTGGTCGAAGAGGATTTACGGTCTAGATTCGTTGTCATGTTGAAGGGGCGTAAAAGAAGTAGAATGCCACACAACAGGTCGCCACATTAAATGTGCACTACCATTATCCTTTTTCTCTGTACTGTTTGGTTATATCTTTTAAATGCAACATTTTCTGTGGCGACCTGATGTTGTGCATCAACTTTTCTTGTACTGAATTACTAAAGTAAAGCCGAGTACCAAACAATTAAAAATAGATTGTTAAGGTATTCCCCATTTACGAATGAGGCAGATGAGCTGAAATTAACGACGATCGCGGTTAGAAATTGTGCTTCTTCACATAAATGGCATAAATATAACAAAACAACTGCAACGCATTCTGCTTCTCTCACGCCCCTTCAACATAACAAAGGATCTAGACAGTAAATCCTCTCCGACCAACCTACGCCGCCCAGTACTTTGATTCTTCTATTGTATACAAATATTATATGTTGTAAAACATGTAAAATAAAATATGTTTAAACCAAATCACTCTCGATAACCATACTTAGGCGGTACATGACAGTTTCTAGGACAGTTTCATCCATGAAACACGTTTAGCCTTAAAACAATTCCCCGTGATTGAAAAACAAATTAAATGATCTATAAAAGTAAAATTGCAACCTAAAATAAAAATCGAAATAATCATTAATCATTTTCAAAGCATGTCAAGAATTTAACAATGCTGTGGTGTACTAAAGCATTAAAATAATGAAATTCGATTGCATGCGAGTTTATCCTTTTCACAATGTTATTCTATAGTGTGATGAATTACAACAATCTGTGATAAAAGTGAAACATAGGCCACATACCGCTGTTGTCCAGTAGCTCCATGGTTCCAAGTAATTATCGGCATGTACGGCATTTTAACCCTTTCTATATTGTTAAATATAAATCTACACATTGACGAAATAGATACGATACCGAGCTTTGAAAATGTTAAAGTTACTTTTGTTGATAATTAAATGGTGAATACTTGTTAATAACTCATCCGAAAATCAATCGAACAGAATTGTGTGCAGTAATGTTGGCGGTGCTCAAATGTACCCATACGAAATCTCATTTCAAGAAAATGTAAAAAAATGAGGGACCATGGGTGCGGAGACATCATCATAATGTTTCATTTGAGACATAATTACAAAAACAAAAAAATGACCAACAAATCTCCCCCCGCCCCACAAACATACACACACCACACCCGCCCGCCCCCACCCGCTCCCCACACCCCCAACTTCCGCTTTGCCCCCGGGCAGATGTCCAAGTTTGCGAAATAATACAATCGTTTGATATGTTGTTTATCTTTCATAGACGATTACATATACCAAGTGTTATGTGCAAAAATATGAAAAATTGACAGTGTAATTGAATTGTTAGTGTATTTGACCTTTTCACCCTCCCCCCCCCCTCCCCCCCCCCCCCCTCCCACCACACACACACTGAGGGCCCCTCGGAGCCAAAAATAATGATGCTCTTGCACGCCGTCATTATATGGTGAAGTCATATCCTAAGTTTGGTTGAATTCCGTTCAGCGGTTTAGGAGATGCGGTAACGGAAGGACGGACGGACAGACAGACAAACGGAGGCGATTTTAATATACCCTGTTTTTCAAAAACGTGGGTTTAATAACAATAGTAATTTTCATAATAATACGAGCGACACAAATCAAACGTTTCAAAAGGGAGAAGTTTAGACACATAATATATAATTTATTTTGTTTGAACCGTAGAAAATTAGGAATTATTATTTTCTTTCGTTAATATAAACCAAAGTTATAATGCTATTCGTCATTGTTCAGCATACTGCGACGAGTCGTCACGTTTGTTTGTTTTGTTTGTTGACAAGTATGGTGTTTTACGTCATTTTCAATACATGTAAGTTATATATGACGGTCGATTCCACATAATATACGTTTTAAAAGACAATGTGATTGACACGGGTCGTTTCAGACACTTGTCTAAATTATCGTAGACTATGTAATCAATCTGATTTGTCTACAATTATAAATGTAAATGTGTTTGTTTTGTTTTAAGTTCGCTTAGGTGTATACTAGAGAATCAAATGTATATATCCACTTCCTAATATTATCCAGGTTATCTAAATATTTTACTATAATATCATTAGTATTCAACTATATAATATACAGCACTCATAAAATAAATGTTCATAAATTTAAAGCCTAACTTACAAATTCCCACCCAAAATGTATGGACGGATTGACCTTTAGTTCACATTTGTCATATAACTATTGCTTTCGTGTACTGTATAAACGGCGTCCGTCCTACTGGTATATAGTCGAATTATATATGTTTTTATTTAATTGAACGTATTTAAAACATATCATGAATATAAATATTAGATGAAAAATTAGCCATGGTCTTAATAACCGTCAAGGATTAAAGACATCAACACATTTACAGGGCCGTAGCTACTCTGGGGCACACCGAGGCAACTAACTATAGAATTTTGGGAAGGTACCAAACATTGAAGTAGACATTCTAATGGAATATCAAATAAAATCACTGAAATAGACTTGAATATATATTTCTTAAATTAAAACTGAAAATCTGGCCTGGGAATGCACTAAAATGCAGAATCACATGTAGAAATCAACAGTTTGTCATTAGACCCCACTAGGAAGGGGTTTGCCTCGTTTAAATGTCAGGGCTGGGTACGGGCCTGCACAGACCTTTAGAGCACAGGTATAATCCTTCAGCAAGGTCTTTGGGAATTGTCGAGCCCTTATAAATGTGTAGATACAAAAAAAAGTCGAACAGGAAATGTAGCATCCACAGGACACGGGACGCAGTCAACCAACAACACGCATTGAAAACAACTTACCATTACAAGGATAAGTATACGATATATCACAAACATAAAAGGGTTGACAATGGGAGTACCAAGTCCATTTCACTAAGATTTCCATTACCATGTATAGCCGAATCACAGATAACATGCCACTACACACATCGAACCAAATTGTTTTGTACAGATGCTTAGCTCAGAGATAAATAAATAAATTTAATAAATGTTACCCTGCCATTTATCTTTCAACAATGGAAATGTTGAGGTCGCGGATTACCGTGTGTTTGCTCTGATCAAAATGTTATATCTCTGTTGTGTGAACTCATTGTGAATCATCCGCACTTATAAAAGGGGCGATTTTTATGACTAGAGTCTTCTAATTTATAGAAATCCTTTAAAAAGTAGCAGGAGTCGATTTAAGGAGAGAGAACTTATTGACAATTTATCGTTCAATGCAGTGAAAGGTTTATTCATTCGAACTTGGGGACTGTTTCTGTAACCTGAAAGTGGCGTGCCTTTATATGAACAGTCGTGATCAAAGTCGTTCTTTCAACTTCAGTTTGCCGAGGATAAATAGATTTATTGCTACAATAAAACGTTTATAAAAAATATATATCTCATTTTGTAACATTTCGTGTTTATTTTGAGGATATAAAAATCACTTTTATTGATACACGTCGGCTTATATTCAATGACTGTTTAATAATGTATGTAATAAATTGTATATACTGTTAAAGTGTTAGCCTCTTTGAAGTTGTGTTTTTTATGAATTTAAAGATAAAAAATGTGGGCTTCAGTGTAACAATGTGCGTTTCGTGTAAAAGTTAAAGCCTTCAAAGCGCGTTTTAAAATCCTATTTCTAAACGTTTAATTCTGCTCATCTAATATATTATTTGTGTGCATGCTTTCTCAATTGTTACAACATGCTAAATCTTATCTTCCCTGACATGTGGACATTTTCGTGACATAAGGAGAGTTGCATCTTTAAAGTCGTATGAAATGCTAAGTCTTATACTAAAACCATGTGCGATATTGAATATCTGATTAAACGTGCATCAGCTAAAACCACTAGAGGAGTTAATATCTCCGGACGGGCTGGCAATCGACGCTTGAAGGCGGTAAATATGTTTACATTTTGATATCATGTTGATAATATACTTGTTATAATATCATGATATGTTTGCCACTGCTGAACTACATTGATACTGAGTTGACATATAGGGACACATGGCAATCTTTAATTTTTTATCAAGCATTACATTTATCACCTCGATTTATCATTTTGACATAAAACCTGCTTGCATATAATTAAATTAAATAAAACTTTATTTTTTTTCATTTTTCCTCGTTATTCTACTAATGACATGTATATGTATTCTTGGTATAAATATAATCAAAAGTAATTAATATTTTAAAAATAAGTTATTTAGAATCATTATTATAATTAGTAGTAATGATTACAAATATAAAAATTATGTAGAAAAACTTCGCTGCGAGTTTTAATAAAAACTCAAGATTGCCATGTGTCCCTTTAAAGGAACTGGGAAAGATCTGAAAGAAGTACGTATGGGTGACAATCCAAATTCGGAAAAAAACAACGTCATAATGTGTTTGAGATTTGTATGAATTAAAGGGACACATGGCAATCTTTATTTTTTAAAAACTCATGGCGTCCCGCTAGTTTTTCTGCATAACTTGCATTTGTTCAATCAGTAATATTAATTATAAGAATAGTATTAAGCAGTTTGTTTTTGCATATTATTAATTTCTGATATTATTGCACCAATAATATATTAAGACTTATAGTATAATAAGACCAAATAGTGAATACTTAAAAACTGATTTATTTAAATGTAACCAGGGTAAAAGTAAAAATGATACTTGATATATAAATCGAGACAGCCATTTGAAACACTTCAAGATTGCCGTATGTCCCTTTAACATAGATTCCATTTTATATCCAATTTAATCCTTGTTAATGAAATAGTTGGGTTGTCGGCTAGTTTTTGTTTCATTAATGGGACACATGGCAATCTTGATAAAAACAAATGAAACTCGCCAACATAACTTGCATATTTGCAATCATTGGTATTGATCAAAGACAATTGTTTTTACATATTACTAACCTTTGATAATGATACACCAATACTATATTGATACATTTCGGAGAATAACGAAGAAAACTGAAATTTCAAATTTGTATTTAATTATATACAAGCCGTTTTAGAGTCAGACTGAGGCAGACTAAATAATTTCGTGCAAATTATAATGTTTGAAGACAACTCAAAAGTGTCGTGTGTCCCTTTAACATCAACTCATATGAAGATGTAATGCTACTATAGCTGTGTTGGACCGTATTTTTCGCAGAACGCATTTTTTCACATTACCTGCGAAATTTGCGTTTACCATCTATTCATCATGTACCATGAAAAAGCATTTTTCCACTCACGTAAAATACACTAAAAAAATGAGAACGTAGCCAAAACGCATTTTTCACATGAATTTCAATTAATAGCTATTTTCGTGAAGTTATGGAATTTGTAGCAAGAGTAAGATAAAAAAAATAACAATAAAATAGATATATGTCTGTCCTTCCGTCCGTCCTTTCGCCTGTCTGTCTATCCGTTGGTCCATCAGTCCGTCCCTCTGTCTGTCAGTCTGTCCTAGTGGGAAAAGAATGACTGCAGAGAAAATACGGATAAGGTGCAAATCTAACGTTTGAGCTCTGGATTTGCAAGCTACTTTCAATTTTCAGCATCAGATTATTACCCTGACCTTTAAACAAAATACCTGGATGGTTTCTCGTTTAATGGTGAATTATTAGGTAAAAATAATATACATTTGATAGTTAAAGCTACAGAGTCTCTATTTTAACTGGTAATAACTCATGAATATGAATGAGTCACGTGTGAAGTAGTTTCAAATCGACGACCCCAATATTCGGTATATAATGCAGAAATCGATGCGTAAAATATCTCATTTTTATTTAGCCTTCGTACAGGTAACATCGATAAATATACGGCTCCACAATAATACTTGCCCGGAAAGGGATTTGAACCACTGCCGTTGCGCTTTTAAGTTTTGATGGCCGTACGTTTAACCACTAGACCACGGCTATTTATTGGTATTTTCTATCATTATTAACACTTAATAGGCATTAGTTAATAACTAGCGAACACATAAACTCATCAAGTCTTAAGTAACAAGTGGAAGAATGAGAACCTGTAGCTAGATGTAAATAAGTATGTGATTTTTTATCATTAAAAAGACACAATTTATGTTTGGCTAAGAAATCCTCAACTTTCTTGCCTTTATCGTTGATATCCTTACAACCCCAAATGTAGTTGTGTTCATTAAATCACCCAAGAGTATAAAAGGAGATGGTAATTGTGCAACTAGGTGATTTAGATCTTTAAGGTTTAGTGACGAACTGGGCGGTAAATATAAGGAGCATATTGCTATAACTCTGTGCGTCGTAACACTGACCGCAACAGCTTGCAAACCAGTTTGCAACGCAACAGTTCTGTGAGGAATGTTTCGATTCACAAGAATCAAAACTCCTCCAGAAGCTTTATCACCTGTATCATAAATATAGTTATACAATGAATAGTTTTTAAAAGATATCTTATCACTAACCTTCAAGAAAGTTTCTTGAAGACAAAATGCAACAGGATTGTTTTTATTTAAAAGTAAGCTGATTTCATCATAATTAGTTTGTAAACCTCGGCAGTTCCATTGAATGACCTTATTTGATGTTGATGTCACTAAGGCGGAAGCACGGGTTTACGGCTGTTGGGTTTGGCAGACCTTAGATACTTTGGAGACTTTGGGAGTTCCGTCTCAATTAACGCAAGAGGCGGGATTTTTGCAGTTGGAGAAATCGCTGTGACCCTGTTACCCTGTTGGCCACAGCGCGCGCAAACGGTAGTTCTCTTGCAACTTTCTCGATGATGCCCAAAATGTTGGCAGGTGAAACATCTGAGAGGGTTTAGAATAAAAGGGTCTACTGGTAGAATAATATATCCAGTTTTAATCGTTTTAGGAAGAGTTGGTGTGCTGGAAGTAAGCACGAATGTATTAGTAGGAGTGAGAATGCCACCTCGCCTTGTATTCAAACGAACTACTTCAGTCACACCTTGTGATTTGAGGTTAAGTGTCATTTCCTCAACAGTGCAGTGCTCCAGTTCCCTAGAGCGTACCACACCTTTTGAGGTGTTGAGGGAGATATGAGATATCACCTCAACAGGGATATTGACAAAAGATCTTATTTTCAGAAGGTTGTCAGAGTGTGAATCGGTTAAAGCGTCATTTATATGTGTCTACTCAACCGAAGGTTCAGGGTTCGAGCCTTATATAAGGCAAACTTTTTTAAACCATACAATGTTTAGATATTTCAAAAAAATATTATCCGAAACTCTTACGGAATATATCTGATTGGTTCCGACAATTTGGCATTTGAGTACTCTGTTATTTACTGCTAACATGCTACACGACCGATTAGCTCAGGAATATAAACTGAGGCCCGAGTAAAATTTTCCCTTTGAAACGCATTGGTATATTGAACAGTATCTAGGTTATAGCAGTAGCTAATACTTCAAACTTTACTTTTATGAGGGAAAAAAAGCAAATTAACAAGTAAACTGTACTAAATACAAAACTGTGCTCATATTTCATTGTTTTTAGAAGAGAAATACACCAAATCACAAATAATGAAACACCTGCTTTTTACGTTTTAATATGTTGGTTTCATACAAAAGCTGTATTGGGAGGGCCTCATCAACTGAAACAAAACTGAATATCATCATTTTCTCGTACAACTGTATGTATAACAGTGATTTACATTACCTATACAAATTCTCTCCCACCTAAACCTATACAAATTCTCTCCTTCCTAAACTTATACAAATTCTCTCCTTCCTAAACCTATACAAATTCTCTCCTTCCTAAACCTATACACATTCTGTCCTCCCCAAACCTATACAAATTCTCTCCTCTCTAAACCTAAACAAATTCTCTCCTTTCTAAACCTATACAAATTCTCTCCTTCCTAAACCTATACAAATTCTCCCCCCCCCCCCACCTCTCTAAACCTATACAAATTCTCTCCTCCCTAAATACAATAGGCTGGAAGTAGGCCTTAAAAGTTACCCCCCCCCCCCCCCCCCCCCACCCCCACCACCCCCCTCTCTCTAAACCTATACAAATTCTCTCCTCCCTAAATACAATAGGCTGGAAGTAGGCCTTAAAAGTTAAAAACGCCGATGGGGTTGGTTGATGGGGTGGGTGTTAAACCGAGTTCTAGAGGGGTGCATAGAATTACCGGAATCCACCTATTTACCGGAATCTACCGGAATCTACCGGAATTACCGGAATCCACCAATAGAATTACCGGAATCGACATTTTAATTACCGGAATCCACTATGTATGATCTAAATTGCCGTAAATGTATAGTTAATTAAGTAATATAATATGAAAAAGGCACAGCCTAAATGGGGATTTATCCAGTTTGAGTAACTTAAGGTTGTTGGCTTGGCACGTTTTGACATTTTCAAGTTTAAGAATATATATAAAACTTGGAGAAAATTTAGTGGAGTGTCGTAACCAATGTTTGTTTAAACGACTTTTAAACGCATTAAGCGAAGGCGTCGGGAAGTTATCCACAACTCTGTTTCCATGTAGCTCTGCCACTGGGAATAGAATCTATCCTTTTGATTTAAAAATAAGATTTTTTTTTCAATTGTTGGTTTGGCTTGGTAAGGACGTAGTGCTTAGATTTGTATTGCATTGATACTTAAAGTTTCTTTGGTACTAGACGTCTTTGAAGATGACATTCTAACTCCAAAATGTCACTAAAAAAAGGAAAAATAGCGTCACTGAACATTTTCACCATTTTTTTTCATTACATTAAATTTATTGAAAAACAAAGATTACTTTTCGATTACCTATATACATACACATCTTTGAAAACATACACAAACAATTGTAATCCTCATTCGTCTTTTTACTTTAAAAATACTGTTAAAGGTATATATATATTTATCACATACCGTCCCTTGTTAGCAGTGTCGAAAACCCATTTAATATTCTATTGTATGACACACGTGTAATACAACCTGGAATGATTTTGATTGGTTGAGTTAAACCTGTAACACTACGCAAGTTTATTAACTGAAACTACTTTATTTATTACAAATTCACCAAATCTGAGTCATAAACTAGATTCCGGTAAATAGGTGGATTCCGGTAATTCTATGCACCGGTTCTAGATAGCACCAAATATTTCCCTCTTGTCATCCAAATAAAATGGATAAAAAGTGATAATAAAAATATCCTCTTCAGTTGTAATTAAGTGCCACTTTCATTTCTATAATATGTTAAATATATTTCTAGAAGGACATACTAAACACATTGTATGTTCTTCGTGTTCATGCTTTTTTTTAAAAACATGTATAATTTCTAATGCATTATACTTCACTGTACGTTTAAAATAACAACATTACTTAATGCATCGATTAAAATAGCACTAAATATAAAACCGCTAGAAGCCTTCGTCCGTACGATTTGGCGATTTACATATGATTTCGGAGTTGCCGTTCTTGGTATCAGAATGCTGTTAAGTTCTATAGTTCGTTAATATTGCGGATCCCGGAGTTATTGTCCTGGTATTCAAAAGTTGCTGTTTCGATGGTTAGTTAATTTGGCGAAACCCGGAGTTGTCTATCTTTATGCTGTCAGTTCATATGTTTAGTTGCTATGGCGAATCCTGGAATCCCAGGCAGTGTCGTCCCAGGCAGTGTCGTCCCAGGCAATGTCGTCGTTCTTGGTATCCGAATGCTGTAGGTTCGGGTTGTTAATATTGCGAATCCGGGAGTTGTCGTTCATGGTATCCGAATGCTGTAGGTTCGGGTTGTTAATATTGCAGATCTGGGAGTTGTCGTTCTCGGTATCCCAATGCTGTAGGTTCGGGTTGTTAATATTGCGAATCCTGGAGTTGTTGTTCTTGGTATCCGAATGCTGTAGGTTCGGGTTGTTAATATTGCGAATCCAGGAGTTGTCGTTCTTGGTATCCGAATTCTGTTGGTTCGGGTTGTTAATATTGCGAATCCAGGAGTTGTCGTTCTTGGTATCCGAATGCTGTAGGTTCGGTTTGTTAATATTGCAAATCCAGGAGTTGTCGTTCTTGGTATCCGAATGCTGTAGGTTCGGGTTGTTAATATTGCGAATCCGGGAGTTGTCGTTATTTTCATCCGAATGCTGTAGGTTCGGGTTGTTAATAATGCAAATCCAGGAGTTGTCGTTCTTGGTATCCGAATGCTGTAGGTTCGGGTTTGTTAATATTGCAAATCCAGGAGTTGTCGTTCTTGGTATCCGAATTCTGTAGGTTCGGGTTGTTAATATTGCGAATCTGGGAGTTGTCGTTCTTGGTATCCGAATGCTGTAGGTTCGGGTTGTTAATAATGCGAATCCAGGAGTTGTCGTTCTTGGTATCCGAATGCTGTAGGTTCGGGTTGCTAATAATGCGAATCCAGGAGTTGTCGTTCTTGGTATCCGAATGCTGTAGGTTCGGGTTGTTAATATTGCGAATCCAGGAGTTGTCGTTCTTGGTATCCGAATGCTGTAGGTTCGGGTTGTTAATATTGCGAATCCAGGAGTTGTCGTTCTTGGTATCCGAATGCTATAGGTTCGGGTTGTTAATATTGCGAATCCAGGAGGTGTCGTTCTTGGTATCCGAATGCTGTAGGTTCGGGTTGTTAACATTGCGAATCCAGGAGTTGTCGTTCTTGGTATCCAAAAGCTGCAGGTTCGATGGTTAGTTAATTTTACGGATCCCGGAATTGTCGTTCTTGGTATCTGAATGCTCGATGGTTAGTTAATTTTGCGGATTCCGGGTTGTCGTCCTTGGTATCCGAATGCTGGGGTTTCGATGGTTATTTAATATCGCGGATCCAGTAGTTGTCTTCTTGGTATCCGAATGTTGTATGTTCAATGGTTAATTAATTTTTAAATAATTATTTACTTAAGTTCATGTACTGGAAGCGATTTAGAAAAAGTATGGGTGTTAACCAAATACGAGTAAAATCAACATGTTGTTTCAGTTTCAACTAGGCCCCAAGATCCGTCCCGTTTAATTATTGTTAATGAAATCATTTGGTCTGTGAAACTCGACGGCTCTAATGAATATGTGTTTTGTGATCGATGTGCAGTTTTAATTTATTATATGTACAGCTGATAGAAATGTAAACCTTATATAAATTAGTAGTTCTGCTTAAACAACAAAAAGCTCGCCAAAAGGCCTAGTGCCATAGGGCGAGCAAAAATAAAAAATATTACACACACAAACAACAACAACTAACCCAGTCCTCATGCTTTCAAGTCTATATATTTTCATAAACAAGAATTAAACCGAAGGTTACATGCGGCTCAATTTCATACGAAATTGATGCACAGTGTTATAGTTTCCGTTTGTATTTGAAATCTTCCAGATCGCCTATTGTCCTTTAAAATTGCAGTGTTAAGAAATAATGGCATTATGGATTCAATTTTGCTCAAATCTAGCCGACCTTAAATTGTTGACTATTGAGATTTATACTAGTCTCAACATGAAGCTTACGTCAAATGCACACACCGATATTGCAGATTTATACTAGTCTCAACATGAAGCTTACGTCAAATGCACACACCGATATTGCAGATTGTAATGAAGGAGCCACCGTTAAGGATTCTACCTTCTCACAAGTAAGGTCAAAACTTCATAGGGAGCTACTATTTTAAATATTTGTTTCGTTGCTGTCTTATTTTTACGTAATCTGTGAAATAAAAGCATGTCCTGTCGAGTGTACTCCTAGGATGATGTCGTGTATTTTTAAAGTAACATAACTGCAAACATTTCACAATAAAACCGTAATACCAGATATAATCCATGTTTATATTCTTTTGTTTGTGAGCATATTAAAAACATAAAAATCACGAATAAATCATTAAAAAACCCATATTTGAAATGCGTCTAATGATTTTTGAGTTGGTAACTCATAATTCATAAAAAAAAAATGTTGTTGTTGCTATTGTTGTTGTTGTTGTGTTGTTGTTGTTTTTTGTAGTTTGTTGTTTTTTTCCTTTCATAAATGTTGCGTTTTTTTCTCCAACAAGTGTAATTTACACGTAAACCCGGTCGAAAGATGGCTTACTCAGTGTTTAAAGGGACACACGGCAATCTTGAAGTGTTTGAAACGGGTGTCTCGATTTATATATCCATGATCATTAGCTCTACTGGCCGAAGGCCAGCAGAGCTTATGGGATGGCGAGTTGTCCGTCGTCCGTCCGTCGTCCGTCGTCCGTCGTCTGTCGTCCGTCGTTAACTTTTGGCTTGTGAACACTCTAGGGCCTTCATTATTAATCGAATCTTTACGAAACTTTTCCAGTGTCTTTATATCAATGAAAGCTCGGACAAGTTCGAAAACCAGTCGGGTCGGGTAAATTTCACCAGAGTTATGGCCCTTGTTTTGCTGAAAAATGCCATATTAAGCCTTGTGAACTCTCTAGCACCTTCATTTATTACTTGATCTTTACCAAACTTGCACAGATTGTTAATATCAATGAAAGCTCGGACAAGTTCGAAAACCAGCCAAATCGGTTTGGTAACACCGGAGTTATGGCCCTTGTCTTTTCTGAAAATTGCTATTTTCGGCCTTGTGAACGCTCTAGCACCTTCATTTATTATTTGATCGTTACCAAACTTGCACAGATTGTTAATACCAATTACAGCTTGGATAAGTTCGAAAATCAGCTAAATTGGGTCAGTAACATCAGAGTTATGGCCCTTGTTTTTTCTGGAAAATGCTATTTTCTGCCTTGTGAACACTCTAGGGCCTTCAATATTAATCGGATCTTTACTTAACTTTGCCAGTGTCTTTATATCAATGAAAGCTCGAACAAGTTCGAAAACCGGCAAGATCGAAATAATTTCACCGGAGTTATGGCCCTTGTTTTGCTGAAAAATGCCATATTAAGCCTTGTGAACACTCTAGCACCTTCATTTATTATTTGATCTTTACCAAACTTGCACAGATTGTTAATATCAATGAAAGCTCAGACAAGTTTGAAAAACAACTAAATCGGACCATTAACAGCGGAGTTATTGCCCTTTATTTAGTTTAAAATGCTATATTTTGCCTCATTCAGACAATAGGGTCTTCATCTTTCATCCAATCTTTACCAAACTTTACCAGATTGTTTATATAAATGAAAGCTCGGACAACTTCGATGACCAGCTAGATCGGACCATTAACAGCGAAGTTATGGCCCTTGATTTAGTTAAAAATGCTATATTTTGACTCGTTAAGACGATAGGGCCTTTATCTTTCATTCGATCTTTACCAAACTTTACCAGATTGTTTATATAAATGGAAGCTTGGACAATTTCGAAGACCAGCCAGATCGGACCAGTAACAGCGGAGTTATGGCCCTTGATTTAGTTAAAATGCTATATTTTGCCTCGTTAAGATGATAGGGCCTTCATTTTTCATGCGATCTTTATGAAACTTTATGAGATTGTTCCTTTCAATGAAAGCTTGGTCAAGTTCGGAAACCAGCTATATCGGACCAGTAACAGTGGGGTTATGGCCCTTGAATTAGTTCAAAATCCTATATTTTGCCTCGTTAAGATGATAGGGCCTTCATCTTTCATCCGATCTTTAAGAAACTTTACCAGATTGTTAATATCAATGAAAGCTTGGACGAGTTCGAAAACCATCCAGATTGGACCATTTACATTGGAGTCATGGCCCTTGATTTTCTGAAATATGCTACATCTTGGCCTCATTAAGATGAAAGGGCCTTCATTTTACCGGATTTCATTGAAACTTTGCAGGGATGATCAGTACCAAGCCTAGTTGTACATAGTCGCCGTGTTCCAGTTGAATGATTTTGGCAGAGTTGTAGCCCTTTAAAGGTTTTAATACACAAACTTTGTTCTGACTAGTTCTCCTGAACCCCTGGCCGTATTAAACAAAACTTTTTAGGGATGATCGATTCTATATCTAGTTGTGCACATCATCGCCGTGTTCCGGTTGAATGATTTTTGGCGGAGTTAGGGCCCTTTAAAGGTTTTAATACACAAACTTCGTTCTGACTAGTTCTCCTGAACCTGGCCGGATTTAAACAAAGCTTTTTAGGGATGATCAATTCCATGTCTAGTTGTGCAAATCATTGGCGTATTCCAGTTAAATGATTTTTTTTGCAGAATTATGGCCCTTTAAAGGTTTTAATACACAAACTTTGTCTGATCTGCTTGTCCTGAATCCCTCGCCAGATTTCAATGAAACTTTGCAGGGATGATCAGCACCAAGCCTAGGTGTGCATGTCATTGTCACGTTCCGGTTTACAGATATTTGGCAGAGTTATGGCCCTTTAAAGGATTTTTTTGATACCAACATTTTTTTCCGGGCTAGTTCTCCTGAACCCCTGGCTGGATATAGACGGAACTTGACAAGGATGATCAGTATCAAGCCTAGTTGTGCATATCATTGCCATATTTCGGTTGAATGATTTTTGCAGAGTTGTGACCCTTTAAATGTTTTAATACACAAACTTTGTCCAGATGAGTCTCTTCTTTCAGTACTAAGCCTAGTTGCACCAGCCATTGCCATGTTCTGGTTGAATGATTTTTGAAAGACTTATGGCTCCTTATACATAAACTTTATCTTGAGCCAGTAGAGCGTCCACAGGCCCTCTTGGGCCTCTTGTTTTTACTTTTACCCTGGTTACATTTAAATAAATCAAATTTTAAGTAGACTATTCACTATTTTGTCTTATTATAGTATAAGTTTTAATATATTATTGGTGCAATAATATCAATTAATAATGTGCAAAAACAAATGGCTTAATACAATTCCTATAATTAATATTAATGATTGACAATGTAATTTATGTAGAAAAACTAACGGGACGCCGCTAATTTCTAAAAAAAAAAATGAAGATTGCCATGTGTCTCTTTAAAGACTACGTAAAACATGCATTTGTTTTGACAGTTTATGGCCTTTAAGACCAGCTCTTGACAAACTCTACTCTCTGAACAGTTGTCATGCTACACATGTGATTTATTTTATCCCGTCAGTGTGGGATTAGATCAACACTTGTTGCAAAGCTCATAAAATGATAAAGTGCAGGGTATTGTGTTTGCGTAACACTTCTACCCTTATTCCTCCTCTTAGTTCTACAAAGTAGATTATAAAAACCTAAAATGTGGAGACAAATAAAGTAGACATGTGTTCAGTGCAGCACAGAAGTTCAATACGCGGGTTTAACGACTTATAAAACTACGGTACCGAGTACTTTTATTAATATTGGAGACTGAATAAATAAACATCATAAGCTAACTATAAATATCATCTAAGGCTAGACTCGTACATAATTCCCCTAATCAGTACATATTGGCGATGTGGGTATCTTTAAACGATTTTTTTTTTGTAAAGGAGAATTTGCCCAAGCGTTTCATAATTCTTCATGTGTATATATTGCGTTGTAGTTTTGTTTTCGATGTTCGCGTTTAATGAAAAGGAATTTGTCCATAAATTTCTTCCAATCTCTGAGGTCTCTAAAGTAATCTTTGATGTCAAAGTGCCACTCATCGAGGGATTAGTCCCCGATCATAAAACAAGCCAAACTATCAGTAGCACAAAACTCAACTATAGCTTTCCTGGTATGGGGAATATATTATGCGGCCGGGTTATCAAGGGTTGAGATTCAGTTATAAGAGCCAGGATCCATATTTGTAATAAATCATAAGTGATTAAATACATAATGTGATGTTTGGGGCAATAAGCCAGATGGATGCACAGCAAGATATGGATTTCTAGCCAACTTATTCATACGGTTTATTCTGGACTCCGTAAAATACCATTGGATTAATGATATATTTCTGTTTATTTTAGTCAAGTTGCAATCTGTGAATAATGTTATAGTTTTATTAACAATATGATCAAACGTGCATCTCGTGCACTGTGCGAAATTCAGCGAGATTTAAATTGAATATTCGGATTATAAAGGTATTACATTTTGGAAATATATTAAAAATAGGAAAAAAAGAAAATAAGTTGTGAATTTCAAATTATTATTTAAGCACCGGCACATGTACATCTAATTGTTGCTGGTAAAATGGCAGGGTCTACTTTGTGATAATGAGTAAAGTACGAAAGCATCTATACAGTGATACTGATCAGTATGAATCCGACAAATCATTTCGTCGGGAATCCATTGGCGAGTATTTGACCAATCGTCGGGGATCTTTGTCGGATTTAGTTTTTTCCAGCCAGCGCAAACTCTCCCGAGATACGATTTTGTCACAAAATGGGCGCCAGACTCGTCATCTGAGTATATGCAACCAGAGCTCGACAATTATATCACATGACCAAAAGCAAAGGTCATCAAGTTTAACTGTTTTACTTCCGGGTCCGTCAACATCACGACGTGAGGCGAGATCGGAATACCGCACAAATAGCTTGTCGTCTGTTGCAGAAACGGAGAAAAGGTTTTTTAAAACAAAATCATTAAACAGCATTGTTAATAATACTGCAACTACAGAAGAATTAAAACGTAATTCAAGGGGACTTCTCGGTAGCAGACGAAAACGTTGGATGAGAAAGATTCAAACCGTCCAAGCGTTTGAAAGCGTTCTTACGAATCGGAAAAACAGGCATCGGTTTCATGTAAGTCAGTAATGTAAGCTTCTTTTTAACACAACCATTTTGTTATACACGGGTTTAGCTTATACTGATTAGGTAAATGGTTTCCGAATTTCACCAGATATATTACTTGTGCGAGAGAAAACAGTTTAAAGTTATGTATTTCAGTTTGCTCAGAGGGATTTTCAGACAGCAACAGTTAAATATATACATTTGTAAAGTTTATGGAGGATGGCCTCATACAGACAAGACCTATGACAAGACAAATAAAAGTAATATCATTACACAGAAACTGTTATGACCAGTGATTATGTCAAAACAAGTTAAAACATTGTTTTTAACGTTACCTTACCTTAATGCCATAATAATATAGAAGTTTGTTTAAGCATTACCTTACATTAATGCCTTAATGATTCTACAGTATGTTGGGTTTGTTTCAATAATATTTCAGACGGGTAATCCACATACCCAGTTATTGCACTTGTTTAAGAATAGAAACAGGGAGATATTCAGGAGGGAGAACAGAGAGAAACGAAAGAGTGTGCGAAATGTGTAACACTATAACGATATTGAAGACGAGTACCATTTTAATTTGATCTGTACTACATACTCTAAAATTAGAAACAAATACATTCTAAAATATTGCACAACTAGACGAAGCATGTTTAAATGTGTGGAATTGTTGCCGTCATTAAACAAAAAGATTATTCTTAGTTTAAGTAAATTCATTTCCGATGCACTTGTATTAAGGCCATCTACATCCAATTTAACAGACTAAACAAACTAGATATATATCTTATTTCAGAACATCCTCGTTTATCATTGACATACCATAACATGTATATTTTTTGCATACATATGTATGAAGCAAAGAAAAATGTAATGATTATTTTGTTGTATATGCAATGTTAACATCTGTCACGTCTGTGATGATATGCCCATCTCCACACCGTCATAGGGTTGCAGCTGTATATTACTATATTACGCCCATCTGTATGGTAGTTGGAAAAGGGTATTACAGGTGTGTGTGTGGGGGGGGGGGGGGGGGGGGGGGGGGGGAAGTGTCCATTTCTCTACCATTTTGTTGTCGTATGTATAAAAAGTGTATTCATAGGTTTTAATGGATTATTCATAAACACTTTCCAACTTTCGATACACCTTGTGAGCAATTACCAGTGAAAATAGCTGTCCCCTTGACCTGACTTATGACCCAACATTTTCTGTCATTTTTCAAGTCATGTTTCTATATGATAATTTCACTTGTTGCAGTATTTATACTTGATTTGAAGCAGCAAATCATTTATATGTGACATTTTAACAGCGATGTCACTGGAGAAAGTAATTCGTGGTTTCAATACCTAGAGAGATAGAGTTGAATTGAGTTAAATTTGGGTTTTACACACAGGTTATGTGGCGCCAATATGAATGAGCATTCCAGTCCCATTCTCTATTTACATCCAGATAAGCATATGCAGAATGAGCCTATAGAACCTTCTCATCTGATTAACTGCCAAAAGAGATAGAGAATGTTGTGACTTGAATCCTCATTCCGTTCATTCCTGTAGGTGTCCTAATTATATGGCAAGCCAAAGTGGTTTTTATTCGGTAAGTTCCGATACCGGGAATACAATTTTCGTTAACGGAATTAGAATTCCCGATAACGGAAATGTATTTTCCGAAATCGGAAATTAACAATACCGATATCGGAAATATTTTCGATATCGAAAATAAAATCTTAAATTTTAAATCGTTAACGGGAATTGTCTTAAATCTTAAATCGTTTACGGAAATGTATTTCCGATATCGAAAATAGTTTTTTATTTTCTGTTTACGTAATTATTATTTCCGATATAGGAAATTTGTTACAGAAAATAAATCTCACTGAGGCGGAAGCTCTACTCAGTAATAGCAAATAGTTTGGCGGTAAATAGCGAAGCAATGGCACAAAGCATGAAAGAGGCCGGCAATATTGCACTTTGTGTGCTAGAAAATGCAGCTATGCAGCAAGATGCAGACGACTTCGTGCAAGACGTGCGGAGAAATTTTCGGAGAAGCCCAATGACAATCTGCATATTAAATTGTTATTTTAATTATCCTCTCAGATTTTTTAAAATATCTGGAATGAAATGATTAGTTTTTACCGCCGTTGATCCGAAAAGGATATATCACTGGTGTATTATTATAATCGGGTATTGGTGTATTGTGATAAGTTGCTCGGTAGCCCTGTTGGTAGAGTGTTGGACAGAGGCAAAATCCGTAGGTTCGAGTGCCGGTCGGGTCACAGTTGTGTCATATGTGTGACTTAAACTGAATTCACATCCGATGATATGCCCATCTCCACATCGTCATAGGGTTGCAACTGTATATTACGCCCATCTGTATACATCTGACCAATACGGACTCCTGTTCGTGCCATATTAGAACCTCGTGTTTTCGGGGCGAAAACACGAAAACGCGAGGATGATTAATGGATTTTCGCCCCAGTAATTGAACGCGAAAACTCGACGTTTTGCGCGAAAACGAGACGCGAATTAAAACACGAGATTTTAGATTTAAAACCTCGCGTTTTCGCCTCCGGATCATTTTGCCGAGTACATAATTATGACCTTGTGACTGCAATCTCTACCCAGAGTACACTCGTTCCTCATATGTGAGTGCAAGGAACGAACGATAACTCTGCGTGGAGATTGCGTGTGACTGGCGGGAAAACGAACATTTAGTCCCGTATATTTGTCTCGACAAAAATAATCTCTCGTCAAAATCGTCCTGGGGCTAAAATTTCGTGTTTTCGTGTTTTCGACCTGCCAGATTTTATAGCAAACTATGAAATTTTATTCGAAAACACGACGATGATTAACGGATTTTTGCGTCGCGATTTCGCGCAAAACGTCGAGTTTTCGCGTTTTCGCGTTCAATTACTAGGGCGAAAACCCGTTAATCATCCTCGAGTTTTCGCGTTTTCGTGTTCAATTACTAGGGCGAAAACACGTTAATCATCCTCGCGTTTTCGTGTTTTCGCCCCGAAAACACGAGGTTCTAGTATGGCACGAACAGGATTCCGTAGACCAATACGTTTATTTGGTTTGAAATCTTACAACACAAACTAGCGCGCCTACGTATCTCAACTTGCGACATACGGGTTCGGAAATTTTACTCCTGAGAAATTGTTGTAAAACTGAGCTCTGCTGAGAGAAAAATCGATAAAACAATTCTATACGGATGCTCCCCCACCACCACCCGCTCCACCCCCGCACTCACACCCTAACACACACACGCAACACGTGCACACCAGAATCCGCCCCTGGTGTTAAGCACACACTCACACCCTAACACACACACGCAACACTTGCACACCAGAATCCGCCCCTGGTGTTAAGCACATACATAGGATGCTGAATCCGGAACGAGGCTGTAGGGAGCCGTTGTTAATTAAAATGCTATTTCCAATATCGGTATTAGAGAATCATTTTTGTATTTCCTTTATCGAAAATTGAATTTCCGATATCGGATTTGTGTAGTTGATTTCCGTTATCGAAAATAGGCTTTTCCGATATCGAGAATACCTTTTTACGTTATCGGAAATTGCATTTTCGATAACAGAAATTGTTATTTCGATATCGTAAATACAGCATTACCGATATCGGAAATCAATTCCGTTAACGAAAATACAAATATCGATATCGGAATTACAATTTCCGATATCGGAAATATCTCCTTTGACGGAAATTGTAATTTCGATATCGGAAACTGTCGAATAAAAACCACTTTGGCCTGCCATATAATTATGACATGTTTGTATTGGTGCGCCGAATAAAGAACAATTCAACTCAGTTCATCAAGTGCTTGAGCTTTTCAAGTGAAACATTTACAGCAAAGCTGGTAAACGTCACATTATATTTATACGACATTTTACGACTTTCAGAAACTGGGTTAAGACTATTGTTGTTTTAAACGTGTTTTAAAGTAGTTAAGGATTACGTGTCTTTATGTCATAAATTAAGAAAAAACGCACGTTTAAGAGATACGCAGTTAAACATGTTTGTTGCATGATATATATACTATATATACCAAAGCTACATACTTCTGTATTTTTATAGCACTGTAAAATGATAATTTTCCACAACGTCTTTGAACAAGATTTCTCTATCATTTATCATCATGTCTGGATCCAGCGTTTGTAAAAGGAGTAGTGTTCAATGCATGATTAGAATGCGTAAAAGACATATTATATATACAGTGATAGAGTAATCTTGTTCAAAAACATTGAGGAAAATTATGATTTTACAGTGCTATAAAAATAGAAAAATAGCTAACACTCACGTGCTTTTGTCTATACGCAACCTTCAGGAGTACAAAGACATATAACATTTACAAGAAAAATATCTAAACAGCGATTGTAAGTAATTAAAGAAATCTAGAAGGAAGAATATGCAAAGTTAAAATAGTAATGATATTGAAAGAAATTCCCGTAAAAGGGGCCCTTTTAGACTTACAATAAATAAATACTAGTAGTAATAGCGTTATTATATAAAGTTACAAAACCGAAAAAGTAACAAATATTCAGACCGTTAATGATTTATATATATCCTAATGGAGTGGTATAGATATAGTACGAAAGTTGCAACAGAAACATGTAAGATGCGGGTTCAGACATTAGAATTGTACAGTACTGTGGCTCGTTTGGACAACTTGCAATCTCGCGATCTCGCCCAGTTCAAGTCTGAGCAAGAACGCGTAGCGAGAATGTGTTTTCGCGTTCTCGCCACACATTCTCGCGTTCTCGCTGTCGTAAACCGGGCGAGATCGCGATATTGCGAGATGTCCAAACGATCCACCGTAGTACAGTGTCCGGTTAGCAATTTGTTAATAAATACTGAAAAGTGGATCCCTTGGAAGCAACAAACACAAACAAGAGATAAAAGTAGCAGACTCGGTTTTATTAAATCTGTTCATGAGGGGTAATGTAAAGTACAACACCTCTCACGCTGTCTAGCACCGGCTAAAGCGATATTCTACTTTAAAGCCACAACGATTGGGCTTGATGATCCCAAAGGACATATAAGTAATACCACTACTGATTTGTAGTCGCCCCGCGACTTTTTACGGCCGCCACACAGCACTAAACAAAATGCTAGTGTAAATGTCAATAAATACTGAAAAGTGGATCCCTTGAAGGCAACAAACACACAAAAAAAGTAGCTGACTGGTTTTATTGAGTCTGTTCATGAGGGGTAATGTTAGTACGACACCTCTAAGCGATATTCTACTTGACTTATATCCCAATATATAATAAGTAGATGACGGAGATAAAGGTGTGTAGATCTTAAAAGCACTAACCCGCCACATAACGGCAAAATTACACAAGAAAATCGTTTATCCAAACCTATCCAGGTGTTCAGGTCATAAACTAATGACATTAATTCAGTGATCCAAGAATAGGATAACCCGACGCCCGGGGCTAGTCCAATCTGAATCCGGGCTAGTCTCCCTTCCAAAAATGGTTGCCCGTCGGGTAATCTCGGGACAATCAGACTTTGCAAATTAAAATTCAGAAATCATCTTTAATCGCGTGTAATTTGAAGCCATAATGTTATTTGTTGAACAACAAAGAGTTCTCTACCTTTATTAAAGTTCATCAATTTGAACCAATCGCATTACAGCTTTGAGTGGTCATACGAATTTGTCACGCTGGACATTTAGAAGTAGACTGCTACACAGCCGTCAATAAAATTAACTGTTTGAGTGAAACGGTGGAACATGCGCCGTGAAGCAGTCTAATGTAGAAGAAGTAAGATCACTCGAATATTAACTGTTTGAACGGTGATTTCGATTTTATATTCTTATTTTCCAATGAATTGCTTATTTTCTATTTTTATTAAGTCTGTAAAAACGCTTTACAACGAACGCTTATTCACAAATACAAGCTGCTAAATAACACGGGAACGCGTACCTGTTTTTGGATGGTTTAATTTGCATGACCCGGCACGGGTTTTTATGTGATTTGCGGCGCGATCCTAAAAATGTAAAAAAAAAAAGTATTGTTTTGTTATATGATGCAATAGATAAATAAAATAAAAATAAAGGAAAACACTACTGAGATTAGAAATTTAGCAATCTATGTATTCAAAGCATTTTAAAAACCATACACGATGCTTAGAGTGTAAGTTTTGAATATGTTATGTAGTAAATAATAATCAAGATTTGTTATAAGATATAAGTTAAACATATATGCCAGTTACGACGTCTCTTCCTGGTATATTTTCTTAAAATGACAAATTCAAACAATAACACAAATTAACATTTCAATAATATATAATGCCATTTGTTATTATAACTATGTACCTGAATATAATGTTATTTATAAAAATCATGATATATGCTATTGTATGTCATCTTACCTTGCCACAATTGTATCATTCATGTAACTATTGATGCTATGCTCATGACTCTTGTTAGGGTTATTGCATAATAAAGATATTCTTCTTTGTTTGAAAATCTTCTCGGCATCTTCCCAACTGAAAGATGATCAAGGAACTGTGCAGTTTGATTTCAACACATTAGAATCAATCAATCAATCAATCAATCAATCAATCAATCAATCAATCAATCAACCAATCAATCATATCAGTCAATCAATCAATTAATGAATGGTGTTTTACGGCATGTCGAAACATAAATAGGTCATATTGTGCGCAAAAACTGGTGAATGATTAAGAAATGAAGGATTAATTAAAAATTAATGCAAATATATAAAGATAAAACTATTTACAAGTAAGGGATGATATGGTAGTAATATAAACTATATATGTAAACCAACAAATGCCCGAAAACGGGTATATAAAGAAGTAAATATAAACAAGAACATATTATAATGATTTATATAGTCTGACTTCCTTCAGGAAATCTAAAACTAGCCTAAAATCTATAGTATTAAATAACTCGGTCATAGTATTAACATTGTAGTACCTTTGACGCATAGGATCAAGTCTACACATTCCAGCAATATGTGTTTGACCGTTAACGGTGCAAAGCAGGGTATACATTCTGGTAATTGCTCACCTTGTAATAAATATGAATGAGTATAACGTGTATGCCCTATCCTGCACCGGGCTAGGACAACTTCCTGTCGACGAATGGGTCCACTAGAAGCAATCGAATGAAAAGCATTCCTTGATTTATCATACGGAAGTTTGTTTGATATTGTATTTGCTGCGTTGACCAAACTATGTCTCGCCAACCATGGTGCCAGTTCATTCACAAGGTTATGTCTTAACCGTGGGTGTTATGTGGTGGTGAGGTGAGGGTCTAGGGGAGCGGGTGTTCAGTAAACATATATACCCTATATCAAAGCAAGAACTTGAAGAGGGTGGGGAGGGAAAATAATGTGTTACCGGTACGGAATACGAAAAAAAAGAAATAATATTTCATTGGGGGAGTCTAAGGTGGAGAGTGTGCGTATGGATGGGGTGGAAGAGAACTGGATACAGACATGGTGATTGAAGAGTAACAAACAAGAATAGGACAAATATGTATTTGTAATGTTTATTTATCTGGGGTGATGGTGATGATGGTGGTGTAGGAGTGGGGAAGGTGTGGGGTTTATGGGGCGAGTGCAGGGTTGCCATTGTCATTTGATGTATGCAGTGAGTTTCATTGAAATATATGAAACTGCTAAAAAAAACTTTAACCTGAAACTCTTAAGTTGAAAAGAAATTATCATCTGGCTAAAATGAAATAAAAAGTTATGAAATATGTGTCTGTAAGTGTCATTGATGATTCTGATGACAATTGTCAAGCTCCTTTGAAGTTTCAGAGATAAATATTGCTAGAGAGTATTGAAATAAATGGACTTGCCAACAAATAAAATAAAAGAAATTCTAAGTCGAAAAGGATACCTTTTCTAAAATACAATGCAGAAAATATTTATCCAGAAAAAAGGGCTATACTTTTGCTAAAATGCAATACAGAGTGGAACATGTGTCTATTAGCATCCACGCTTTACTGAGGTTTTATTGATAATTTACAATCACCTAATGAAATACAAGGTCTAAACACTTTAACCAGAATTTTAAATTCGAAAAAAGGGGAACATGTGTCTACTAGTACCCTTGGTATTCCAAGATTTACTGAAGTTTTGTTGATTTACGACTTTTTAAAATACATGGACTTGTCAAAAAAAACTTTAATCAGAAATTCAAAGTAAGAAAAGCGCCATACTTTTGTTTAAATGTGTCTACCAGTGTCAACCAAGATCTACATTAAATCTTCTTATTCTACTAATAGTAAAAAAAATATTCCGGCTTTTAAGTTGACGAATAAATAATCTGGCCAGTGTACTAAGAGAAATAAAAAATCCGGCTTTGAAGAAATGCAAATAAAAATATTCCGACTGAAATGAAAATCACAGCTATTTTTTTAGACAAACGTATAAGATGGACAAAGGGCACAATATAACTATACATACTGACTCATCATTATACGAAGGCCAGCAGATCTTATGCGATGCCTAGTTGTCCGTCTTCCGTCCGTCGTCCGTCCGTCGTTAACTTTTGTCTCGTTAAGAAGATAGGGCTTTCTTTTTAATCCGATATTTACCAATCTTTATCAGATTGTTAATATCAATAAAAGCTCGGAAGATTTCGAAAACCAGCGAGGTCGGACCAGTAACAGCGGAGTTATGGTCCTTGATTTAGTTAAAATGCTATATTTTGCCTCGTTAAGACGATAGGGCCTTCATTTTTCATTCGATCTTTACCAAACTTTACCAAAT
This sequence comes from Cyrtodaria siliqua, assembly GCA_037043455.1. NCBI lineage: Eukaryota > Metazoa > Mollusca > Bivalvia > Adapedonta > Hiatellidae > Cyrtodaria > Cyrtodaria siliqua. Next base: position 45,971 of record JAWPHD010011937.1, read on the forward strand.
TGTTAATATTAATGAAAGCTCGGAGACAAGTTCGAAAACCAGCCAGATCGAACTAGTAACAGCGGAGGTATGGCCTCTTGATTTATTTAAAAATGCTATAGTTTGTCTCGTTAAGACGATAGGGCCTTCATTTTATATTCGACATTTCCCAAAACTTGCCAGATTGTTGATATTAATGAAAGCTCGGACAAGTCCGAAAACCAGCCAGATCGGACTAGTAACAGCGGGGGTATGGCCCTTGATTTAGTTAAAAATGCTATAGTTTGCCTCGTTAAGACGATAGGTCCTTCATTTTATATTCGATCTTTCCCAAACTTGGCCAGATTGTTGATATTAATGAGAGCTCGGACAAGTTCGAAAACCAGCCAGATCGAAATAGTAACAGCGGAGGTATGGCCCTTAATTTAGTAAAAAATGCTATAGTTTGCCTCGTTAAGACGATAGGGCCTTTATTGTATATTCGATCTTTCCTAAACTTGGCCAGATTGTTGATATTAATGAAAGCTCGGACAAGTTCGAAAACCAGCCAGATCGAACCAGAAACAGCGAAGTTATGGCCCCTTGATTTAGTTAAACATGCTATAGTTTGCCTCGTTAAGATGACAGTGCCTTCATTTTATATTCGATCTTTCCCAAACATGGCCAGATTGTTGATATCAATGAAAGCTCGGATGAGTTTGAAAACCAGTCAGATGGAACCAGTAACACCGACATGTTTTTCAATATTTGGTAATGTACAAAGAAAACCCCAGGAGTCGTGGGTTAAAATCTCACTGGAGGCTTTTTTTTTTCACAAGAAACTTTGGTTCATAGGTTTTTTCTCATAAAAAAAATTGTTCTTTTTTATCTTAATTGGGAGCTTAGGCAGGCGCGTATCCAGGCCTACGCACGTACGCCAATGCGTACAATTTGTCAGCAAAAGTGAAAAATAAAAGTTCCAAATATGCATATTAACGCTGAAATATAGGTTGAGAACGCATCATTTGCCTCCTAATTTTCAAAAATTTCTTGGGGGAGACCCCACTAACCCCCACCGGCAGTAGTGGGGTACCCACTCCCACACCTACATTTTAAAATGCTCCAGGTACGCCACTGTTAGGGCTTGTTGGCTCAGTTTTACATAGAGATATAGGGAAGAACTTCTTCTCTAAAACTACATGAGAAAAAATATTAATATTTTTTTATTATCAGCTTATGCATCCTCTCCCAAGTTTGTTCAAATGGTGACCCTGGGGTCAAATGTGGACCTTCCCCAGGGTCACAGTTTTACATAGACTTATACGACGGTCGTTCAAATATTACGTGGACTTATTAATAGTTAATACATTTTTATAAATCGAGTAAATTAAATTATATGGCTATAAAGGTCTACATTTTCACTTTCATATCATACAATTCTTTGAAACAGATTTCAAGAAATACGAGTTTTTACAACACCATTGTAGCCGCCACGGAGCTCGCCATTTGTGTGCTATGACGTCGCATTGAAAACCAACAACAACCTAACGTTATAAATGATAAACTTGTTATAAATAGTAAATATAATTGCTAATTAATTTAGATTATTGTATTAATCATAGTTTGCATTAAATAAATATTTTACAGCATTGTTGAATAATCATGTTTTATAAGTAGTTCACAACTTCGGAAAGAGATCATATAAATTCGGTCGAGTTTGGCATACATATTCAAAGTATTTAGAAAACATATAGCATAGTCATTACAAAAGACATATTTATTTAATATATATAGGTATTCTTAATTTATTAACACACATATCTTGAAGAAAATATGTAAGATTTTAAAATGTTAAGCTTTATATTTCATTTTGTATTAACTTTTTTGTTTTATTAAAAGTTAATATTATTGAATATTTTATTAACGTTTTAGTGCTCCGTGATTTTTTATGACGACGTCAATTTCAACGTAAAACTGCGGAAGAGTGCCTTAACTTATTTATATTTATCATAGTTCTCCTTTTTCAATAGTTATAAAACTTGATAAGTGTAATTTGGAATACCAGTGACAATGCTACTTGAGTTTTTAAAATTTTACCGACGAATTGCCTTTCATTTAGTCATTCCCGAAATGCAGTTATAAAATAATGACGTCTCATTTTGGACTGCACCGTAGATGGGTGTTTCGTCCTATTAGATCATTCATTGCAAGGTAACAAGACATAATATCGAATTTCTGTTTATATCAATTGATTTCGTTTGAGATGGAGTACAAAGTATATGAATCTTAAAGGTTTACGTCAAACAATTAATTCGATATCGAAAAAGTTCTTGATTATTTGAACAGCCCTCGTATATACGGAAAAACTTTTTAAAAAATCTTCTTCTCTGAAACTACAATAATAAATGGCAAAGAGCATACTTCAGCAATTGGTGGTCATTAGAAAAACCTTATCGAAACGAAATTACAAGATTAATCAGACCCATTTATGTACGTATATTTCTGGCATTTACTTCCTTGCCCTGACACACTTTTATTTTAACATGCAGTAATATCGATCACATTGTGCTGTGACCACAGCAGACTAACATATATTATAGACATTTTTAAAATGTTAGTATAGTCATCTTTGAGCAAATGTTCTAATTCATCACATGGTGCGCCTAACATAACACCAAGACTCGCATATGAATCCAAGTTCGTTATAAAATGCCAAACAGGAGAACCAGATCATACATAAATTTGCATCTGTATTCACACAAATTAACGCATTCAAACATAGAATGGTTAACATCACATCTATATAAGACACCGCACTTTGAACAAAGTTTTTTCAGTTTGAAACGAGCAAAGCATAGACATTATGTTTATGACATTTCTGCAGCTGCTCATCAGTTTTGTGTTATTACGACACATTCTCCGTATTGGATTCTCGTTAAACACTTACTGAACACTGTGAATCTCAAAAAGATCTGGATCGTTTGTCCGCATATACCATATATATTCTTCGCGCTCTTTAACTCGCCGATTTATTTCTCGCTTCCAAACATATGTTGATGGCAATACACCATTTTCAATATAATTTTGTAATATGTCAAATAAACCATATTTCATCAGTACTGGTACAATATCGTGTACATACCCTTTCTGCGTATTTTCCGTCTGATTAAAATTGGAGCATAGTCTAAATAAAAATAAGTCTTTAATTCGAGAATGAATTTTCAGCCGACATAACTGACCAAGCAAAACTAGTTTTTTCTTATCTGTTTCTGATTCAGTTGAGTACGCACCAAGTAGTCCTAACGCAATGACTGTTCTTGTTCTCTTGCTCATGCCTTGCATATGTTTAATACAAAATCTGTGACATCTTTCTAAGAAGAGAATGTCACTTTTTTTGAGAGAGTACCACATCTCACATCCAAATAATACTTTGAGAAGCACAATAGGCTTATATATTTTTCTAGATGTAAATGGATGCAGCCCACCCTCCCGGTATATCCAACTGCATTCTAGGCTTAAAAGAGTTCCCTTAATCCTTGCATTTGCTTCTTTCAAATTGTCTTCATGCTTCATGTATTTATCAAAGCGCACGCCAAGATGGTTATATGATGTTACTTCATTTATATTGTCATTGCCAATTTTCCAGATCCTTTTAAACTTTAGAAACTTAGACTTAGTTTCATTGCACACAATTACAGCAGAAAGGAGTGTCATGTCATCGGCTGCCACGGTACAAGGAATATTCAAACCAAATCTTGAAACTTCAATCTCCTTGATTAGACCATCAATGTAACATAAATACAAAAATGGAGAGCTCATGCCGCCTTGTCAGGTACCGATGTTAACTGAGAATGTTTCTGACTTGTATCGCTTGTAGATAACACAGCTTTCAAGATTATTATGAAGGTCAACAATGCTTTCCAAGTTCTTAATTTCATCCCCATGTCATTTAGTCTAGAATGCCATACTTTATCAAAAACTGTTTTTACATCAAAGAAGTACACATATAATGGACGTCCTTCCTCCTTCGTAATATGTACGCATTCACGTAGTAAAAATGACACCATGAGGCTACCTATTCCACTCTGGAAATCTCCTTGCAGTGGGTTCACTTGTATATCAGATTCTGTCTTGACACGGTGTAGTAATAATCTTTCGTGCAGTTTTAATTGAATATTGTTTAACGGCTCTTCAAACAGTATAGGTTATTTAGAGCCGCCCCAGAGAGAGGGGAAGGATACATAGGAATCCGGGAATCTGCCCTACTCTTATTATCGAATAGATTCCTATGGTTCTTTAACGTGCTCGGAGGGTAGACCGATACACTGGACCGCCCGGTTTACGTCACCATCCGACGGACGAGGCTAAGGTAAAGTGTCTTGCAGTTTTAATATGTTTAAAGATAACGTAATTGCACGGTAGCTGCTTGGATCTTCTTCTTTTTTTGCGACCACCTTTATACAGTGAGATAATCAATCCCGATTTCATAGCGCTAGGAGTGTAAGAATAACAATACATTAAGTTCATGAGACTAAGCAATACCCTGTTAAACTCATTCCCTCCGTATTGCAAGTGCTCACTATATACAGAGTCACTGGAACATGCTTTCCTTTTTTAAAATGCATCAGTTCTTCGTCATATTCTTCCTGTGTGAATGGGATAAACGGATCGTTTTCAGTGCTGCGTTGTATGAGAACATCAACATGAGATTCAATAGTTTGTCGGAATTCTAAATTGAATGAAGGCGTAATAACATCTGTATATAGTTCACCAAAGAACAATCCCCATTGTTCTGCTATTGATTTTGCATTTCGATATATCTTTTGTTGAACTTCATTTCAGAGCGTGTATGCATTATTTTTTTCCTTGCCGCTATTACCTTCCAGAAATACCCTGCGTCCATTTCAGCGGCGTTATCGATGTCTTCGTTCAACGAATTTAGATATGTTTCTGAAGAAACCCTAAGATGTTTACGAAACGACCTTTTAGCGTCCTTTAGTATACGCAATATGTGCGTCGTCCCTTGGTCTGCCATTTTCAATCCCCAATTTCCTCAAATGTCGCATACTAGAATGTAACTCTTTAAGAGCGCTATTCCAGTAGGGCTTTAAATAGTGTCTAAACTTAGTCCGTTAAAACTTTTCTCTGAAGCTTTAACTATATCAGAACAGACATCACAATACATGTTATCAATACGCAATCTAGCCTCAACAATTGTAGTTGGTGGACAGTACAAACGATGTTTTAACATACAACTCAATTCATTTTTATATAATACAATTTCGTCGCTTGTAGCGTTTTTTCAACTTAACTGTTTTACGAAAATTATCTGTCGTTCTACTTAAATAATCAACATGTGGCAACCTGAAAGCACACACTAAAGGTCTATGACTTGCAACATTCAAAGAATTGTCATCTAAAATAACACAACAAATAATCAAGTATATCATATCGGTTGGCATTAAACTATGATCTATTAAATAATCTTATCCACCATTATGAGACAAATGAGGAATGTGCTCTTGCACAGAGCGGTAATGTATTGACAGCTACAAGGTTTTTGTAGATTAAAAAGTTATTCAAGTAATTACTTCTTTTGTCTCTGTATCTAATAAAATTATCGCCCTGCAAATGAGCATTAAATTCAAATTTGGCCCCAACCCAGGGTCACATGTTTTGCATAGAATTACATAGGGAAAAACTTGTTAAACAATATTCTTCTCTGAAACTACAAGAGCCAGAGGTTTAATATTTTGTATTTACCATATGCGCATGGCCATCTACCAAGTTTGTTCAAATGGTGACCCTGGCGTAAAATGTGGACCCGTTCCCGGGGTCACATGTTTTACATAGACTTATATAGGGACAAACTTAAAAAATCTTCTTCTCTAAATTACACGAGCCAACGGTTTAATATTTTATATTTACACTCAGCTTATGATCCTCCACCAAGTTTGTTCAAATGGTGACCCTTGGTCAAATTTGGTCCCGCCCCTAGGTCACATGTCAACTAGGTCACATGTCAAACTTGGTTTGAGTGTTTATATTAACGAAAGATTGATTTGTTTTAAAGCTAGCCAAACTTGAGCCAAATACATCCCTCCGCCCATATTTTGGTAATGAAAGACACTTGATAAAAAACTAGTTTGATACTGCCATATCTGACAGACAATTCTTCTAACCCCCACCCCCCACCCCACCCCCACACCCCACACCCCACACACACACACACACATCCCATGGACACCATAAAGCCATGCATGTCAGTTGTCTGTACTGATCGAATACAAAATACATTGATTATCAGTATGTAATAATCAGTTTAGTTTAAATCACTTTAGTTTAAAAGGACACACGGCAATCATCGGCTTGAAGTGATTATCTCAAATATTGAAATTATCGTCTCATTTTATTTACCCGGTATCATTTTGACTTTAAACCCGCTTGCATATAATTAAATAAAATTTGATTTACCTTTTTTTTCGGCTTTTTCTGCCATATGTTTAACTATATTATTAGTGCAAAATAATCAAAAGTTAATATGCAAAAAATATAATTGTGTATTTAACTATTAAAATAATGTATGTTGATGATTGAACAAATGCACGTTATGTAGAAAAGCGAACGCGACGCCGTTAGTCTTTAAAAATCATGAATTGCCGTGTGTCCCTGTAAGGTTTTACAGTTTTACCACTAATGTCTTCGGTTGTTTTTATATAGAACAATAAGTGTTTATGCGTTCGTGTAAAACAATCATTCAAAAACAAACTGAAAATAGCTAATATATACCACTCTTGCCAACAAGAGCGCCGCCTAGCGGGGCATATATTCCCGTCGTTTCAAAGGTGTAGACATAAAACAAGCCACAATCACTTGTAAAAGGCACGGTTAACCTTTATCCAAGGGAAATAATGCTTTTAAAAAACTGTATCAACGAGTTATGGGCCTTTATAAGATGTACTATTGGATCATGCTGAATATGTGCATAAAATGCCGGGGTTGGAAAGGTGCAATGTAAATAAAGAAATCTCTGTCACTTCTTGGGGAAGTTTCAGTTAAAATACCGTTGAAAAATGATGTTCTTACCGTCTTCATTTACCGAGGTATTCATTTGTAAATTGTAAATTCAATTGCAAATGTTATTTGATGTGTTTAACTGAATTACTGAATTATTGATAACCCAGCTTAAATGTCCTGAAAAGTTAATGCCAATGCCAGTTTAAAATGGGAAGAAAAAATGTGTTTTTTACAATTTGAGAAGTTTATTTAAAATCAGTTTTTATTCTTTAATGTCATTGTAGTCGAGGTTATTTCAAACGAGTTGTCAGTTCTTTGTGATGATTTCTTCCTATTAAGATATGATTAAGTAAACATACATCTTGCTCCTATATAATTAATTAATCAGTCGTAGAACGTATTTCGTAGACAATTAATTGCCTTTTCGTAAAGCTTGACGGGTTATCAACCGTCCTTTCGGTTCACAACTACAAGGTGTGTGTGTGTTATTGTTCGCTTGTCGATTGAAACACCGATTCCTCTTTTTCAATTATATCGTTGTATGATCTTTTATACATTTGTCGATTTTGACATATCAAGTGTAAACAAACAGATGTGTATTTATTTAAGTTTTCGTCTATTCAAACAGTTTATTTCATTTCAACATTGTATACGACCTTGCCTATTAGATAAGTGCGCGCCCCCACCGTAAGTCATTTCACAAGATTTTGCAACAATGGCTTAGACAATAATGCTCTTAGCTTTCAGCACAGGAGTACCACTTATTTCACTCTTTTTATGCTACATGCGCGGATCTTGTGGTAGAATTTATATGGCACGGTATGTGTTAAAAAAATCGAAAAACTGATTTTAAAAATCTTAAACCGAATTTAAATGTCAAAAACGGTTTTAACTCGACACACCTAAATTATCGCTCGATAATCCTTATTTATCGACGGAAAACGGTTTTAAGTCTCAAAATCAGTTTTGAAAACCGAATTTAACTCTCGAATCCCTTTTTTAACTCGAAAATACATTATCGCTCGATAATACAGGTTTTGAAACGTTTTTTTTCGATTTTTTGAACAAATATTATACCAAACGTCTTGGTTATGTTAGCACATGAAAACTTTTTTTTTAAAAATGCATTTAAATGTTCGACGTGAAATTATTGGAAACCACATTGAAGTAAACCACATTAATTCAATATGTGGCGACACATCTTTTTTTTTTTCTTTTTTTTTTTTGTTATTTATTTATTAGTTTTTAAATAATAGATGTTTCAATGCTACTTACGCCACCGTTTACAACATTTACACATTTAAAAACTTACATTTATAAAGATAGATAGATAGATATTTCATTGATTTAAACTTTTACAGTTTCTTATCATTACATACATAATTTGTAATACATAATCATAATCACATGACAGGTTACACATATTTATAGAAGAAGACTTTATTCATCAATCAATAGGCCAGAGGCCCGTGAGACATAGTTTACATTCATACAAGCAATTGACATAGCAAGATAACAAACAGCATTTTTAGTAATATGAATATATGCTATATACACAATTTATGACAGAAAATAAGCGGAGAAGAAATAAACGGAGAAGGTGAGAAACAGCCTTTCAAATTATATTGCCACTATGAAGATAATCTGTATTGATATTCTACTATCTATACTATCATATATAGTTTATATTACAGTATAATCAACGATAGGTGATAGCCGTTTTTGTTTGTAAATACCACAATGCTCTCTACTATTTATTTGATTTCCAAAGTTCTACAAAAACAAAACAAAATCACACAAAAAACAACAAAATACAAGAGCAGGAACAATTCGATTGGCTGCATAATGTTGAGATTTTGAATTTTTAAAACTATTTTAAATAATTCGCGACTGAATGTAGTAATGTGGTCTGGTGGCAGAGATACAGATAATCGAGAAATGATACCTTATTACAAGAAAAATCCTGTTACGCAGTAATAAGTGCTAGCTTACGCCAAGTTTATGGTTAATTTAAAGTCAGAATATGTTTATTGTTAACGTTAACGGAAATGATGGAGACTTTGTGTAAGGTATTTGTGTATAATGTTGCCGTCAAATTTGCATTAAATCACCCGATGTACTCAGCCGTTAATAGAAACAACTGATTAGAACGTACGCTTCGTTAAAAAGGCACGCTGACATTTTAACTTTTGTGTTTACATAAACATTACTTGTGCTATAAATAAACAATCTGGATCTGCACACGTACTGTGTTGGCTTAGCGTCGGCGTATCGTGTAGGGGATACATCGTAATTAGTACACACTGAAAATATTTATTCGGCATAGTGTGTACAGTTCAATTTTATTCAGTTGATTTGTTAGCGTAATTCTATACGTTGAAACGCTTCCGAGTGCTTCGTCAACTGGTTCAGTTTATGTGTTAATTAGCATATTCTGCCTTTAAGCATTTTACTTTGATTTCATTCAAACTATTTTAGGCCTGATAAATACGGTGGTAACACCATATTTTGATAAAAATGACAAGTGTATCATGAACTGAAACTTTTTTAAAATGTTAGATACTTCCATAAAAATAAAAATAAAATAATAAAATTTAAAAAAATCAAATATATCAATCGGCGCCAAACCACGATCCGCGCAAATCCTGTCTGTTTGAACAACGACGCGTTTTTTTTATAAATAATAAAATTGCACTCTACTTCAATAATACTCTAATCTGATCATTCAAAGACATTCCTATTCTTGTGCGTGTTTATAGTCAAACAAAATTTACAGCAGTAAATTGATTGTGATAAAATCATTCGGTTTAAAATCTTGCGAGATAATGCATTTATTTCATTAAAACGTACTGTATCTATCCATAAGCAGTCAAAATAGTATGTATATGATATCGATGTAATAGTATTCGCAATAAAGGAAAATCAATATTGTGTGTGAAATTAAAGTTTACGATTACCATAAAAATAGAATTAAGGATTTCAGAAACTTTCACACTTAAAGAATTACTCTAGTTTGGCCATTTAACATGGAATTAACGTGAAAGACATATGGAATACTAACTAAGGTGACAAAACGTGTTCTTGAGTTTAAATCAGACGTTAGATACTGTCAGAAGTCGTCGGAAACGGATTTATTTGCTGTTTATTTTGTTTTATCACAATTTGGGTTTTAATTTAATTTAAGAAAAACAAACTTATAAGGCATATAACATAATAGGTTTATCTCGGATTATCCTTATCCTTAACTCGAGTATAGCTGTCATTAAGAAAATTTGGACACTTTTAAAATAAATATAATTAAAAGTCCAGAAAATGGAGGATTGGGACGACATTTTGTCAACAATGCAGTGGCCGAACTGGGTGTCCACACACAATGTATCGGTTAAAATCACTCCGTCTGTGGCTCCAACAGACGACAAAATAGAAAGCGGCGTCGTCGGAGCGCTTTCTGCAAGGCGCCGTGTTCTTTTGGATGGCCTCGCATTGAGGAAAACACTAATTGAAAGAAACAATCGTCTGGAACGTTCTTTCAGTAAAAGTGCTACGCAGGGCGTTCGCAAACACGATAAACAATGTGTCTCCACCAGTGACAAGGTCTCGAAACGCGAAGAGTCCCTCAGCTCTCTCAGTAGAGCTAGAACGCTTAGATCGAAAGATTTTAAGGTAAATTAGTGTTTTGCGATTTGCGTTTTACTTGTAAAATGAATTGATATAGATCTAAATGTGTTGAATTAATACTAACGGATGCCGTTTTATGAACAGAAACCACTCTTATGTCGTAATGTGACAATAATAATAATAATAATAATAATAATAATAATAATAATTAATGATAATAATAATAATTGCCAATTTACAAAATCCCGCTTTAGAAAGAAAAATAATTTGCATAGAACATAATATACAAACAACACACACAATGAAATTGAAATAAATAAAAGATCTTAAGGCATCGCTCACATACAGAATGACAGAAACCAATTAGATTGCAAATCTTAACATTTGTTATATAATATTTAAAACGCGTTTGTTGTGCAACTGTTGCAAATAGTAAATAATTGTATTATATTAATTATATTATACAACAACAACAAGTTTATTGTTTATTAAAGTGTCACATATAAAATTACATATAGACATGCATCACAGTACAATTATTTTTTTTATATCCAGCCGTCTTACGAGACACTTAGACAACATTATGTACACATAGTTTTCACTTTTAGAATGATCACACATCAATTAAGTATAAAATAGATAATAACAATTAATAAGACTAAGTAACTATAGAAAAATATAATAAAAAATAGATAAATAAATAAAAATAATACAAGTTACGGAAGTGTTCTTTTGAAGAAGATTATTTATATAAACACTATCACAAGTTTCATGAACAAAATATACATTGTGTGTTAATCAGTATCGAAACTTACATGTTTAGAGTGCTCGTATCCCGCCAAAGCCTGTAATATTATCACAGTAATCTCAAACAATTGGATTATGAACCATACGACTGACACATGTCACCTGTTACTTTCATATAAGTAAATAAGTAATTTGTTTATTATAGTGGTATGTATACAAGACTGAAGTATCAACATAATATTCAAATATACAACATGGATATTACACCCGGTCCAAATGACCTATACGTCACCTATACACAATTTTCATAATAGACGTGATATACGAAATATACATACAAAAGTATATTATTTACAAATTCTGCGCTCCAGATATCATAATCATATCACTTTTAGTTAAATATAAAATGCGAGAGTATGCAACACAAGAATACTTATTATAAATGGTAGTAAATTTAAATGTCAGATCTTTTCATCCTCCCGCTATGAGACAACTGAACTAATGCGTTATAGCATAATTATAATAACTTAATTGCCATATATGGTATTTCTTCTTCCGAGGAATTCTTTCACTAAATAGTTATCAACTTCTCTATGAAAGTTCTTAACTAGATATATTAGTTTATCAGGTTCGCTGCAAATCAATTAATTATTCACGAAATACATCTTCTCCTATATCATTAAAGAAAGAACATTTAACAAAAAAAATGAATCTCATTCTCAACTTGAGTGTCATTGCAAAATCTGCAAAGTCTTTGTTCAGGAGGCTCTCCAACGTAACGACCAGTCTCTAGCCTTAATGGTAGAATACCGCACCTAAATTGAACAAGCATCGATCGTTCATGTCTGCTCAAATTTAACATTGCATATTGTCCACATTCAAACTTATTATAGTTACTGTCTGCCCTTAAAGAGATTCTCTTCTTGGTATTGTGACGGAGGAACTCAGATTACACTATCACAACATAACGCGCATCAATCACCATGCCAATATGGAACCGAGAAAAGACAAAGAAATATTATACTACTTCCATTCATAAAATAGATACACGGCAATCTTTTTATTCAAACCAATAATTGTTTTAAAATGTATACCTCTTTATACTGTTGTAGTACAAGCTTTACATGATAGAGAGTAATTTATCTTCAGTATCGGAATGCGAAATTCAAGTAACTCCCGCTATGCGAAATTTAAATAACTCCCGCTATGTTCATTGTGCCATGCTTTGTTCATTAGGTCGTCATCATCATCCCTGTATTGTTGAGTGGGTGGTGGCAGCAATCAATGATCGTGGCTCCATCGAAACAACAGAAATTACAGCTTTTTATATTATTACTTTTCAAAGTTTAGGAGGGCGCGCGCCGGTTGCCCCAACCAACTGGATCCGCCTCTGCCCCCAACCCCTACACACTCAACAACAACAAAAAAAAAAGGCTTTTTATATATATATGAATTATCATTAATTTTCAGATTTTAAGATTTAAATTGTTTGTTTAAACATAACGTTGCTTTAAATTAACTTAATAGTTATTTTGCATGTTTTCAAATATTTTCAAATGACGTCCTTGCGGTTGAAGGACGTGACGTCAGAGGTCTTGATAGGAAGTTTAATACCTTCTCTATAACCGGTCAGCACTGAGTAATTTATACTAATAAACTGTAGTACATCTTAATTTATTTTAACTGCATGTTGCGAATGCAGTTTTTAAAACATATTGTAAAACATTTTACATGCATACTGGAACGTATTCATTGGGATATATATGAATCATGACTGCAAACAGTAATTCAGAATGATTTGGAATACCAATCAATCTTTTTAAAAAGAAAAGGGGAAGAAAAAAAAAGCATTTTAGCTTGTTAGGGAGGGGGTGTCCCCCTTTTTGTTGGTGGGGGTCCTGGTCCCCGGGAACATTTTGAAATTTGAATGCAATTTCCCCCAGGGCGTATTCTCCAAAAGGCTCTGGCTACGCCCCTGTTAGTGCACCTCCTATAGTGTGAGAAATACACGAATAAGCTGTATGAATCTGCATTAACACGTTTGTTTTGTGTTAAGTGCATATTTGTTTAACACTTTAACTACATTATTGAAAACGGGACCATTGACGAAGTAATAAGATATAATGTTATTAACAAATACGGTTTTTATTAACTATGTTCTACAACATCTCAGTGTACTGGTTGGTTTAAAGTCTTTCTTTGAGTATACTACGCATTCACCTCTATTTCAAGTGAAAGTCAAAACTAACCCTTGAAAGTGTCTGTGAACATATAGTATTCAATATTATCAATGTATGGACATTATAAAGGAACTGTTTACTTCTTTATAGTAGCTATCCCGCTATTCGTCCGAACGCTGGCGCAGTCAAGTGTTGATTAACGTTTATCGCGATAATGTGTCGATTTGCCTAATGTTAGATCGGGTTAACTTGTATTCTAATACACCCGCACTATATAGCCTAGTTTAAAATATCTCGTTATATTGAACGATATATCACTGTAATTTTTGCAACGTTAGGAGAATAAGCATTGCGCATTGTGCATTGTAACGTATGCAACGTTAGGAGAGTAAGCAAAGCAATGCGAACGATTTCAGATGTGTGCGTTATTTTCACATTGTAGGGGTATTAGAATAGAAATAGAACATCGTTTACGGTGAATTATCTATAATATATCACGGTTTGTCGTTCAGTTGTAAACAATATTTAAACGATAATTCACAGTAAACGATGTTCTATTTCTTAAATCAGTTCATCAATCGATAGGTCAAATAACCCTTCAAAGGGATATGTCAGTTAACCCGTAAAAGGAATAAGTCGATTAACCTATCAATGGAGTATGTCGATTAACCCAGCAGTCGAATATGTCGATTAACCTATTGATTAACCTATCAATGAAGTGTGTCGATTAACCCAGCAGTCGAATATGTCGATTAACCTATTGATTAACCTATCAAGTGGATAGGTCAATCAACCCATCAATCGGATGGATATTTACGCATCAAGGAGATAGCAATGGGAAATGTCGATTAACCTATCAATGGGACAAGTCGAATAACCCATTAAAGGGATTAGTCGATGAACCCATCAAGGAGAAATGCCCATGAACACAAGGGTAAAGATCTATTACTATTAACCCATCAACGGGATACATTGATTAACCCGTCAAGGAGAATGGTCGAAGAATGCTTCAATGGAAAAGGTCCATTAACCCATTAATTTGCAAACCAGTCACATCGTCTTCCTGTCGTTTCTGTCCGAAAACATGTCGCATGCCATATGTCTATCTTTACTCTGTTTCAGCCTCTGGTGAGATTTCGACGTGCAGCAAAAACTGTTCAACTTCTTCTTAAAGCGACCGCCAGCAGCAGGTATGTTTCTTAGGTTTTAGAAATTAATGTCTATGTCGTATATCGTATTATCTCTAACATAGCTCTGTCTCAACATATAACATTTAATATTGATCAAGACACCTTGGAGTCAATCGATTTATTGATATATTCGAAATATCCTTCGGCTTTTTGTTACCATTTCATTAATATAACTAACACATTTCGGCTTTGTGTTACCATTTCATTAATATAACCAACACATTTCGGCTTTATGTTACTATTTCATTATTATAACCCCAACACATTTCGGCTTTGTGTTACCATTTCATTAATATCACCAACTCTTTGTATTACCATTTCATTAATATCAACAACCCATTTTGGCTTTGTGTTACCATTTTATTAATATAACCATCCCATTTTGGCTTTGTGATACCATTTCATTAATATAAATGACCCATTTTGGCTTTGTGTTACCATTTCATTAATATAACCAACCCATTTCGGCCTTATGTTACCATTATATTGATATAACCAACCCATTTCGACCTTGTGTTACCATTTCATTAATATCTCCAACCCATTTTGGCTTTGTGTTACCATTTCATTAATATAACCAACATATTTCGGCTTTGTGTTACCATTATATTGATATAACCAACCAATTTTGGCTTTGTGTTACTATTTGATTGACATAACTAACACATTTTGACTTTTATTTAACATTTTATAATATAACCAAACTATGTTTGGCTTTGTGTTACCATTTTACTCGTATTTATATAACCAACATATGTTGGATTTATGTTATCGTTTTATTGACATAACCAAATTACTTCGGCTTGAAATAACCAACATATTTTGGCTAAATATATTTTATTGATAAAATCAAAATATTTCGTCTTTATGTTACCATTAATATTCAGATAAAAACGGTTTTGGAAGAAAAACTAGTTCAGCATAATTATATACTGATGGAAAAAGGTTTAGTAACACGTTTCAATATTGTATAATTTCAATATTCTATGTAGTACGTGTACAATATTTGCACCACTTGTGTATTTTCTTCTACGTATTTTGTGTGGTATAACAAAAATAAAGGATTGCCAGATTTTAAACAAATGTAGCGACTTTAAAATCTAAGATTACTATTACTTGGATATGATAGTTTCAAACAGACTATTTTTTGGGGCGCTTGTTTCAGACAAAGGTTTTTCTGCAGTAACTTGAGCAATTTAAATAATACGTAAATACGTAATATATCATTAGAACTGGTATTTTTAGTGGTAAATAAACTACTTTACTTTTGAAATTCGGTTGAGAAATAAATATTTTACAGCCAAAATGATTTTTTGATGGAGCTTTTCCTATGTAAATTCCTTGTTGGTGGGATAGCGGAAAATTAAGAAATGTCAAATAACTTCAGTAATACTTCATATATTGCTATAAAACTTTCAGGGTGTCTTAATTCACTAATACCCAACAATTTAAAACCATTTTTGAATTAAAAATCTAAAAATAATATTTTTCAAATTGTTCATGCAGCAGAATTTTGCATTGAAAATGACCATTCAAAACAACTTTCGAACTTGATTTTTTTATTTCTCAACCGATATTGAAAAGTAAGGTATTTTTATTTATCACATAACGTCCCTTGTTAGCAGTGTCGAACACCCATGTAATATTATACAATTATGGACTTTTCAGCTGTTATACATGATGTGATATGCACCAAAAAAATCATTATTGACCGAGGCGATAGCCGAGGTCAATAATGATTTTTTGGTGCATATCAACATCATGTATAACAGCTGAAAAGTCCATAACTGTTTTATTATATAACCCTCAATTTACAATTATATAAAACAGGTCAATATCAAAAAAACAATAATTTAAAACAGGTCAATATCAAAAAAACAGGTCAATATCGCTAGATATTTTTTCTAAAAAATTACTTTTTAGCCAATGAAAACGCGTCTATTTATAGGTTATATAATAATCTATTTTATTATACCTCACTCAAAATTCTCTATGTAATTTCCCCATTCCCGATCAGTCAACAATTGGTAATGTTTCATGGTAATGTTTCATGGCAAAAAAAAAAAAAAAATTGTTTCAAGTTCTTTATTGTTGTTAATAAAAAATAATTGCTGATTAAATGAATTTTGATGTTTGGTATAATAAAATAAATATCACATCCCATGGAGGGTGATAGAACATATTGTCAACCCTCGATGTGGTAATGTCCACCTCGGCTAAAGCCTCGGTGGACATTACCAATCTCGGGTTGACAATATGTTCTATCACCCTCCATGGGATGTGATATTTATATAGTATGACACACGTGTAATACAACCTGGAACGATTTTGATTGGTTGAGTTAAACCTGTAACACTACGCAAGTTTATTAACTGAAACTATTTTATTTTATTACAAATTCACCCAGATCTGAGTAATATACTTATTATTTGTGACAGCTTATAAAAATAATGCACGTTATACAAAACAGTGTTGTTGATTTGTTAAAAAGTTGGCGTAAACTGCTATTTTGTAAAGAGGTAAAACACGGACTTTATACGCAACGTTACGACGTCACATATCTTATGACGTTTTGGCGCTAAAGTGTGTCTGACGTCGTGGCGGTTCTATGTCCATCTGAATTATTTTTTACTAATTTGATTGCAATGTTATGTGATAAAAAGGATCTTAAACTCGTTCCCATTCCATATAAGATTTATGAAACTCGTTATGAATTATTTTTAATTTTAACTCGCCAAAAGGCTCGTTTCATAAATCTTATATGAAATGGGAACTCGTTTAAGATCCTCTATTTACCACTAAAAATGTATGATACACTGATATACTACTTATTTAGGTAGTAGATTAATTTTATCTTGAAAGTCCAAAAACCCTTTGGCTGAAACAAGCGCCCCAAACAATAAGGCAAAGTTATAGCTGTTATGGGCATGCGTAATTTCAAGAATAATTATGTACGTATGTATATAATATGTACATCGACCGTCATATATAGCCAAAAATGTGCTGAAAGACGTAAACTCCATTCAACCATTATTTTTCAATGACAGACATGGGCATCATCAGAATCACGATCACGTGTCATGGACACAGATTGCAGACGACGACCAAAGTACCGCCAGGAGGACATACGACCTATTTGGAATCTCATTCGATCCATCTATATTCAAGGCCAAAAGAGAGGTAGATACTTTTGAGGGAACATATGTGTGAGTTATTACATGTATGCATGCAGAGTGTGTGTTCGCTAGGTATTCTGTGGGTTATTTTAAAGACTGTTGGTTCACACAAAAAGGATCAAAATGGATGCAACAGTGCATTGTTTTCTGATCCGCTGCCTTCCTGCTAATAAAATGTTTCAACATACCGACCCGCCGATGTATACAGAAGACGTAATTCCGAACGTAGCCGGAATTGCTTGAGTTTTCACGAATGATATCATGATTGTCGCTAAAAAGGTGTGGGGAATCAAAAGTACTTTTAGATCAAGAAGTATCGTGATAATATAATATATCCGTCAATTATTTTAGTTATCTAACGTTTGACATTTGAATTTAATATTATCGTCTTTTGAAGTTTTAAATTAAGCCGGGCGAGCGATCTCGTCTTTGGTTGGGAACAGTTCTGTGAAATGCTGCGGAAAACTATGTGTTGTGTTAGAAACTCGTCAGTCCTTGATTCAATCTCACTGACAGTGGAGGAAGTTTATTTGAATTCATTTCATAAAGAGTCTTAGTGTGATTATTGAAAGAGTCGATTTATGTAAATATTATACTTGGAGCATATGAGAAAGGGATGCACGTATGAGTGAAGAGATAACTAATTATTACTTCACTGGTACTATATAATATATGTTCTATATTATAGTATCTACATATTCCCTTTGCTGCATTTAAAAGAAACTGTGAAACAAAGGTAACCATTTAAAATAAATTTAAAAAACAACAACAGCAATTTTTCTCCAGAAGAGTCTTGCCAATGAAGCCAAGGCGATCCTATCTCTGCACCCCTCAGATCGGACGGACGACCAAATCAAACTTGCTCTACTTGCCCTTAACCAGACCGTGGACGCGTTCGGGGAGTTTCCCATCAAACTACAGAGATCGCTGGCCAGCGTGGGCTGGTACGAAAAGTAAGTTTAATGTTTTCCCAATTTTCACGTGTCATTATGTGTTAAATAAAACTTTAAGACAATAAACGAACAATTTATTTCCAGGGCTGAGTTTTCATCTCTCAAATTGCCTACTAAAATTCCATCGCTAATGAAATTTAAAATATAATTTTGTTCGTTTTAAAACATACCTTCCACACGGGGGGAATGGTCTTAAAAGTCTAAATGAAAATCGGTTATGCCCGAATATAATTACGTTTTAAAGACGTTATCTGTATTTTCAAATATTACGGCAGCAATGCGATATTATGTCACAAAGCCAGATTAATCAAGAAATATCTCCACACCTGATTGTGTGAAAAATTGTACAATTGTTATGTTTGGTGATACCAACCTATTGACATCGGTTACGTATTATATCGATTTGCCAATGAATAGTTTAGTGTATTGAATAGAAGTTATCTGATTTGCTCAATATTTTGTTTTTTTTATCATATGCAAGATAGAAAAAAAAAAAAGCAAATCTCCGTCTTTCTATGACTATCTACAGTAAAATGACGTTAAGCATGCCGTATATCACCAAGATCAACTTAAAATATTACATTTCAATTGCAGTCATACCTTCTATAAAAGGTGCATTTTAGTTGCAATATCACCTAATGCAGTTCCCTGTTAGAAATGTTTGGGTATAGAAACTCTAAAACCGATTTATATATATATATAAGCATTATTTGTAATCTATTTAATACCATATTTTAGTCATTTTTAATGTTTGTAACGTTTTTTATTTACATGTTATATAACGGACCTTTGTTAATATGTATTGACTAATCCGCCTTTAATATACTTTCCAGTCATTTAATTATTCCTGTGATTACAACTTACTTCTCCGTGATTTAGATGTGCAAAAGAAATGGGACTTTTGTACGAACGATAAACAAATATCGACTACGTTAAGGTGGTACGATGTATCTTTGTAAATGGTTCACAATGTAGGACATTTTATGTATACCTATGTGTAGTATTTTTGTTTACAGATGTAATATTTTATCTCTTTAGCTTTGAAGCCAAACGAGTAATTATTCGACAGGGCCACATGGCCGACAACTTCTACTTTATCCTCTCAGGAACCGGTAAATACTTATGAATTCTCTTATAAAAACGAAACGTTTGCTTTGCAGTTATGTTCTTCTCAGTAAGTAAACTATGCCTTGACTATTTCTAAATCACCCGAGTCTTTCCGAGTGTCATTTAGTAGGTATCATTATACTGACGTCATATCGAATTTTTCAAATTCATCACTGATATTCGGCAGGTGCCCTCCTGATTTTTCAGGACTTCATCCGCGGTGCAGTAATTCGGTGTGCACATGCACTACTGAAACATAACGCGTTCTAATTAAATTATTTCCTGTTATCTAGGCATTGCCTATTCATATTACTTCTAAATGAAGTCAAAGTCATGTTTAATAAACAAACAAGAACTATCTTACACGTCTTGTGCCCCCACCTTTTCTGGTGATATTTTCACGCGGAAAACCTTTTTTCGAAATGAAAATTACACTGCTGCATTATCCATACTTGAGTTGAAGTTGCAGCAACTCATTAAATATGTGACATTTTAACATTGGTGTCAATGCGGAAAATAATGTGTGGTTTCATACCTTTACCTTCATGCTTTCAAGAGTTTGAACTATTGTTAATATATATAGTTCGTGTTTTTGCAGCCATTGTAACTATATTAGAGACAAACAAAGAAACTGGAGAGCAAGCAGTGAGGACTGTAGCATTTCTTCGCAAAGGAAACAGTTTTGGAGTAAGTTTTGCATCTATTCGAATGTGCTTTCAAACATTGTTCGAATATGAAGTGGAAATTTGATTGTGGTACGTAGTTATGCGCAGTGTGTGTATGCATTAAATTGTATTCTTTGAATCACAACAAACAAATGTTGCTTGCTTCTTCCGAATGAAAATGTTGTAACAATCCCTTTTAAACAAAGTCCCGTATTGCAAACATCTTGCAATCAGCAGACATTCATTTACAACCCGTTTTATGCAGTAATCATTTACTGTCAATACAAACTTTAAAAACTCTAAAACCTCAAAGTGCGTAAGTCTTGATAAACTACAGATCAAAGGAAACGCTTTTTGGGAAAAAAAAACATCTTGGCCACATTACCTGGCTTCTGAGATGGTAATGATAATTTATTACATAATCTGTCTTCTGGGAATGTAATAAAAACATTGAGAAAGTTTTTTCCCAACTTATATAAATTAAATGTTTATCTTTCAGGAACTTGCACTAATGCACGGGGCGCGTCGTAGTGCCACAGTCACGTGCAAGACAAATGTAGAACTCCTAGCAGTGAGTAGGGAGGACTTTATAGACATATTTATGCATTTTGAGAAGGACATAGAACCCGAGCATATACAATTTCTGCGATCAATAGACCTGTTGAAAGGTTGGCCAGTCGAAAGGCTTCCACACGACAACCCAAGAGTGTGTTTGTTTACATTCTTTAGGTAAGAACTGTAACAGTCTCATACTACTGAGTTCCAACCTGTCAGTCAAATATAAAGGAACCCATCTACCAGCTGGCTTCCTTTCAGTGGTTGAATTCAGTCATAATACGGTGATATTTGTGGACAGTAGTTCAACCAACAAAGGCATTAATGTAATTAATGCTAGCATATAGAGCTACGTTGAAAACAGAAATATTAAAAGCCAAAATATGTTTATTTTCAGCCTTAACGAACATGAATCAGACTTTGTGTCGAGTATAATATTATCGTCAGATTTGCATTAAATCAACCGATGTCCCCAGGCATTAATTGAAACTTTTTTTCAAACTAACTATCGTCAACTTCATTTTACGTTTTAATAAGCATACACATCCGATTCTGTTAAAAAAAATAAAAAATATATTAAATAAAAATATTAAAAACGGCGCAAGATTTGTTTTACTGAATAGTTTATATTTATATTCATGTTATTTGTAAATGAAGTTGGCGGAGCTTATGGCAAGTAGCGGAATGAAGTTTTAATAAACTGTGACATACCAGTATTCAGTGCCAGAAGTAGTGTTTTGTCACATCATTTTAAGTTAGTTTCTATTTTGAACGGTCCCGTTTAACCGTGTGGATTTTCAAATAACCAATTTGCCTGGGTATTCCGCAATAAGACTTCATAGCATCCATCAAAGTCTTAGGTGACCAGTTTGACTACTTGCCAATGTCAGGCTTCACAGAATCCTTCCTAGCTGACCACTTTGACCAGACATTCCAAAAAAGGAAAAGTAATATAAAGTGAAGCATTATCTGCATGTTTTCTCTTTCATAATTTCAGACGTGGCGTTTTGCTGTGCAAGAACAGTAATTCAACAGACTGGATCTATATCATAAAATCTGGAAGTTGTAGGGTCCTTAAAGACCTCTTTGAAACAAGACCGAACATTCGGGGTCTTGAGTTAATACCGTACTCTCCGCGACAAACGTATGTCAGTAAGTATGTTGGTTTTATTCCGGAAATCCCCCTCAGTATGTTTAGAAACGCTGTACATATGTAGTAAAAGTTGGTTGTTGTTGGCGGGATATCTACTTTAATATATGCAGCGCAAAAGAATAAAGTTGTGGAAAAAAAAAGGTTTTATTTCGCGGTATTGTATTTTTTTCAAACCAGTGCTATTATCAGCGATTATGATATTAATATAGAGAAGCTCGGATATTTTGTTTAATTTCTTGGCATGAACAATTGTTAAAACAAGAATATATTTCTGTAAACTTTGCCATTCTAGAGTTACCGCCAATCCCTCAAGTCAAGAATATAGAATCTCCGCGCACGCACAGACAGTCATTGCTTCACGCCAATGGTCATAAAGCGGTGTTCAGACGACTTCCTGCTCTTTCAAAACGGACGTCGGATCAACGTGAGTAACTCAGCAAATAGAAATAATTCAATGAATTGAAAGAATGTTATTTAGCGCCTCGTCTCATAGCCTTGATAAAGAGACTGGTAGGTGGAATAGACATTGAAGTATACCATTAGCAGATAGAAAATGTATAACTTGCAACAAACTTGAAGACGACTTCCATTTCATTTTAGATTGCGATCTGTTTAAAGACATCCGGAAAATATACTCTGTAAAACAAGTTTTGGACCATGGCAGTGTTCGAACCCGTACAATGATCGCTGAACCATGACATTCGACAATAACCCTTATTATCTCAGTTGATAATTCACAATAGATCAACAATCAACAATAATTATCGTTTACAATGAAAGTTTGCGAAAAAATAATAATCTTTTAATTGGTTACTCGAATGTGTCCGTAACTGTTACTTTGTATGGACTTTGCAACATTTTTTACAGACCCTTTGTGTGTTCGCGGTATTTTTTAAAAATCAAATCTTGTTTGGAATGTAATGTTTCTGGTACCAAATTAACCGGGTAGGGTAGATCTTGGTTATAAAAAAAGATATTTAAATTCCGTCCACTAGTTGTATTTTGATATGACTTTATATACCCTGGTCCAAAACTTTTTTTACCGAGTATATATATTAAAAAGTATTTTTGGAATCGACCGAGCATGTTCAAATTAAAAGAACTTTTTGACAGCAAAAATGAAAAAGAAATTAAAAAGTTAAGTGTGTATATTTTTAAAGTATTTGAAATAAGGAAAGGTCTAATGAATTGATTTGATGTAATTGTAATTCCATGTCTCATTTTCTCCTTCTCATTTGTAATGTTTTGTGTGTAATTTTACTATTTTATTTTCACATAGTCGTGTATATTTTTGTGTGGTGGTTTGTCACGTTTGGAAATACAAATAGAGCATATTTGATTGTGTTTGAAATGTATGTGTATGTGCGTGTATGTTCATGACATGGATATGATTAAGTATAATACATCAACCATAACATTGATATATTTATATATGTTTAGTCACCTTCTCCATGCAATTTAAATGGAAATTCTGACGTGTTCATGTGTTTTGTTTCTTCTTTTTTTTCTGTTTTTGTTCTCTAAAAAGAAGTAAACAGTATAAATGTACTTATTTTTGCGTCTGATATTTGTTCCGGTACAATATCAATGTGTGCAATATCGTAGAATATTGCACACTTAGCTCAATGCAAACTAATCAATACAATATGAAGGTATACAATAAATGTATATATTGTATGATCACATGGGCCTATGGCTTACTGATTTTGAAATAAAGTGCTTCTTGTATGCTTCTTCATATAATGGGAATGCTACCTAGGAATCCGGGAACCTACCGTGCTCTTACTAACAATATATTCCTATATGGTGATTTAAAGTCAGACTATGCTTATTGTTAACCTTAATGGAGATGATAGAGACTTTGTGTCAATTATTTGTGTATAATATTATTGTCAAATGTGCATTAAATCACCCGATGTACCCAGCCATTAATAGAAAGAAGTGATTAGAAACGTACGCTTCATTAAAAAGGCACGCTGACTTTTTAACTCTTGCGTTACATAAACATTACCTGTGCTATAAATAAACCATTTGGAAGTGCACACTTCCTGTGAAAACTCCCGCAGTGTTTATTTCCTTTATCCGTTACAGTAACCACTGCCACCACACACATTTACAGCTGCAATCCAGCTAAGTTTAATTTTTTGGTTAAATAGTTTTTAGGTCAATATTTCAACTTGCTTTGTTCATAATATAGGAAAATAGTGTGAAATACGGTATCTGGTTACAAAAATAATTTATAAAAAAAATCAATTTTAGCGAATACATATTATGCACACCGGTTACTTGGTTACTTGTAAACAAACATGTATTCCGTTGAGAACATTACAGAAGCTGTGCGTAAATTAAATAAGAGATTACACCCAAGCCAAAACATGTTGAATGTTTTCAACATCTTCTCGAAGGTGATGATGTTATTGCCAATTTGCCTGTTGGTTACGGCAAGAGTGTGCTGTACCTAGTGTATCGCCATTTTGTAATCACATGGCCTCAGCTATCGTCACGTGATTTGTGTATTGTCTACAATATCACTGCGCGGAGTGTCTTTCCCAAAAACACACAGACGCTGACGAAACTCGGTGACGTTGGTGGATTTATTTTAAGAAATAAGTTAACGCTTTTGTAAATTGCCTATTTTCCATTTGTTTAGCTTTTTCACATTAACAGTTCATGTATTGAAACTATCAACATCATGCAATATAATATTAATATTGCAGTTCTGACTTCTTCCATTGAGCATAAAAATCAAATCGACGAAATATACGACAAACGACATAAAGTACCACGGCGAGAACGAAACGTAAGTAGAGTTGTTGATGATCATATATTACTTTTTTTAATCGTGTTTGTTAAACATTAGGCTACTTATAATAACATTGCACGGGAAACAAAAGCGGAAAGGGAAAATGTTGCTGTTTTCGTGAATATCATTTTTAAAGGGACACACGGAAATCTTTATTATTTAAAAACTCGCGGTATCCCGTTAGTTTTTCTACATTTCTGCATTTGTTTAATCATTAATATAAGAATAGTATAAAGCTAAATTGTTTTGAATATTATTAATTGTTGACAATAATGCACCAGTAATATATTTAAAGAATAAGACGAACAAATGAAACTCAAAATTGTAATTAAATGCAAGCAGGTTTAAAGTCAAAATGTTACTGGATAAATCAGTCGAGACACTAAGTCTACTGCTTGATAAGCACGTCAAGATTGCCGTCCCTGTATCGATCTGAGTCCACTATTGCGTTATTGTTTAAAGGGACATACGGCAATCTTTATTTTTTAAAAGCTCACGGCGTCCCCCTGGTTTTTCCGCATAACTTGCATTTATTCAATCATTAAAGGGAATGTAGCGCCACAGCCAAAGAATGTTTATTACTGAGAGTTCTGAAAAACTTGGGGAAAGGTGAAAAAATTATCAAAATCGGATGATAAACAAAAAATATATGACCATTTAAAGGTTGTTCTAAAACGAATACTGGAGCCGCCATTTTTAGAACTATGACGTCATAGTTCCAAATTACCATATATGGAATATTGATCAAAATCATTTAAAGCAAAGAAAGTCACTGCAAATGAATGCAAAATATTTTACTGGTAATATAAAGCATTATTGCCATTAAGTATACATATTTTTCATAAAGTAGCTGTCATTTTTTCCTATTAATCAGTAATTTTTCATATTTATAAATATTCTATATATGGTCATTAGAACTGTGATGTCATAGCTCTCAAAATGGCGGCTTCCATATCCGTTTCAACAGAACCTTCAAATAATCATAACTTCTTTGTTTATCATCCGATTTTGGAAATTCTTTCACCTTTATTCACTTTTTTCAGAACTCTCATTAATAAAGATAGTTTGGCTGTGGCGCTACATTCCCTTTAATATTAATTATAAGAATAGTATTAAGCAATTTATTTTTGCTTATTATTAATTTTTGATATTAATGCACCAATGATATATTAAAACTTATAGTATAATAAGACGAAATAATGAATACTTAAAATTTGATTTATTTAAATGTAACCCTTTAAAGGAACTGGATGCATTCTGTAAGGTAAGGCCTGTGAGTGTAATAAATCACAATTTCATATTTTCGATTATCCAACTTCAATGACGTCTCTTTAAGGCACGTTCTCTGACGTCATAAGTATATGTGTGTTAAAAAGAATCTCAAATTCGTGCGAATTTATTATTGAATCTAATAAGCTCATTGACAAAATTGATAAGATGCTCGGCAAGCCGTCACATGATTTCAATTTTCCAGCTCGTTTAATAAATTTAACGGGCGTCTCATTGGCCGAGGTGTTAACGACGTTGCGTTGTAAACCTTATCGCCTCTCACTGGGAGCTCGACTCGTAAGTGAGGAAGTGTCGATTCTTACGGATTGCGGGATGTGTACAGTACTGGTTCTACCCAGGAAAAGTTGGTGGTCTGCCTCCACAACAAAAGAAATCGCCCGTCATATATAACATGTGTTGAAAATGACGTAAAGCACCATACAAACAAACAAACAAAATAAATATAATAACAATTGAGCACTCATGTAAGATTAAAGTTCAATAATTAAACTTATTAATTTCTTTATTTATGTTTACAGATGGAGGATATATCTTCACAGGGTGACAATCCCAAACACAGACGAGTGAATGACAAAGTATTTGTACAAATACAAAAATTGGGTCCAAAGGAAATATTTGTAAGTGTAATTGTTAGGACAATTGATGTGCCTCCGTGTTATGACTAGGACTCCGATAGCGGAAATAGTCCAACTTAACGGAGTAATGATGTAATCTAAGTAACGGAGAAAACAGAATGAAATAAACAAAAATCTACATTAAACAGCAAGAAATATATTTTTTGTAAGAAAATATGATTATTTACGTTTTGCTTGGAAGCGAATTCTTGAACGTGAAACATTCTTGAACGTGAAGAATTCTTCTTCACGCGAATAAATCAGAGATCCAGCGATTCGCGAACTTAAGATCACGTGGAAATAATGTGATCTACAATACTGCAGACGTACAATATCCTGAGCTAAACAACAAGTCACGTGTACATAATGCATTATGTTTAAAATTTGTTGAATCAGGATAATTAGGAAGTTATATGCAACGGTTCTCCTATGATCACTGTTGGTACTGTGATACCTTGTGCCAGTTTCACCAACATATTTAAGTAATTACTCAGCTACCGTAATTTTGTTTTCTTCTAAATTGTTCTTAAGCAAGGGAAACGTGTTTCACCAAACGAATTTCTTTAAGTAAAAACTTATTGAGTTAGTTTCTTTGAATTATCTATGAATATACTTAATTTATGTTGGTGAAACACATTTAGCTAATGTGTTAGGTTTTTTAATATTTAAGAAACACATAAAACATTGTTGGTAAAACCGGCGCCTGCTGTTGTTTTAAAAATGCAGGTTTCAAAATCCTTTGCTTCCTCTAAACTGTATACTATACTGAAAGGAAAAAGAAACGCAGGGTGCGTATTTCCACTATGTATTGCATTATACTGCACACTTAATTCCATATATATTCCAAGGAAATCCCAAGATGTTTTGTAAAAAAAAAAGTGCAGTTACTTAGAGAAAGGACACAACTGTGATGTTATAGACGTTTTAATCACAGTACACGTTGTAACAAGAAATTCATAAATGCTGAAGTTCCTCTTTGAAAAATTGAGCCAGTTCAGTACTGTATTTAATGTTAACTGTCTGCAACATTTAAAGCCTAAGAATGCTCACCTGCTTGAGCCAAATGCGCATGCTGACGATAATGAAACTTTAAAGGGGTAACCATTGGTGTGTTCAGTGCTGTTTAAACCTTCTTTCTAAAGGACAGGCCTAATGTCGCCCTGTACCATTCGATTAGCAGTAGCATATTAAACATACAATATATAGCGGAAATACGCACCCTGCGTTTCTTTTCCTTTCAGTATATTTATTTTTATATCTGTGTATCGTTAGGAAACTTTTATTTTGAGGGACCAACTCCTCATTTACAAGAAAATTCATTCTGCACAGCAATACGAGTAATACGAATATGTTACGCACCAGGCATTTAAACACGGTTTCATTCCATGTGTACTTGCAGGGTTTGGAACAGTCTGTGCTCGGAATGATTGGCCAGACGACCGGATGTAGCCTCGTTTCCGATGGTGCTGAGTGTATCCTCATAAACAAGAAATTTTTCTTGCAACATTTGACAGACGAGGTTGCCAAGCAGCTCAGAAAAACGGTCAGTATATTGAAATTTCGTCGAACGCGACATAAGATGGGTATTTGTGTTATTGGTTTTAGTGAATCATATACTTTTAATTCATTTAGAGTGTTTATTGTTTTAAATAGTGTTACGATGCACACAACGATTTAAATGTAGGATATCATATTATTTAATGTATTCCTTAAAATCGAACGAATAAAATATTTGGTTGATATTTATTTTAAAGAGGTTAGTCCTTGTACTGCCTTGTACTGCTTAGATTAACTTGTGTTAATTTTATTCTTAGACTATTTGTAATTGACAGAGGTCTATTTGTTTGCTTTTTTTAAATAATATTTAGTAACCACAAATTTAAGTCTGTAAGTCATTATAACTCCTGAAAGTTTTGACGAATAAACACAATGTTTTTACATGTTCAAGCGATTTGATCATATATGTATATACAGGCGTTCTCCCAATATCTTTTTTGCTCAAGAACAGATTAACGCTAAACGAATATGTTTCTTTTAATGGGTTTATCTGTTTTTTTACTGGTTCTTTGGGATCATCATCCCAAATGTCGTGGCTTTAAAATAGAATGCCGCTTAACTCGGTGCTAGTGGGGCGGTCAGAGGTGTTGTACCTTATACTACCTTTCATGAACACATTTAGAGTCTGATACTTTTCTCTCTTGTTTGTGTTTGTTGCTTCCAATGGATCCTCTTTTCAGTATGTATGTATCAGTCGCCAAGGAATCATATTCATATATTTGCATCACACCGTTGGGTTCCAAAAAAGTAGATATAAAAGTCGACCGACCAGGAAATGTAGCTCAAGGACCACAGTCAACCAAAAACACGCATCGAAACAAACAACAATGACAATGATAAATAAAAAGCAAGGTAGATGACACCTCAAACATAAAAGGGTTGACAGAAGGGCTACAGCCTTGGAACGTTCAGTGGCAAAACGTCCGCTGGATGAGGGTGTTAAACGAGGTTTTTCCCTACTGTCATTCCAATGAAACTGGACACTGTAAATAAATATATCCCCGCCAGGCTATATCTTCTAACACATTAGGCAGAATAAATAGGCAATATAAGTATAACACAAAGATGATCATATATATATATGAATAATAACAAAGCATAACAAGTCACAAAGCAAGTACTCAATGACTTGGCAGAGGCTTGAACAACAAGAGAATAAACCATTAAAGGCGCGCCACGACAATATTGGAGACGAACCTCAATCTTTATTATCCTTTCAGGATTTAGGTAAGCATCATCATAGGGGTCCACAATCTGACCGATCATCGCATAATCAAAAATGTAAGCATAGTTGCGACCTGTAAATTAGTCAACTACTAAAACATGCAGTGCGTTGCAAAATGATAGTCAGATATTGGCAAACATAAACCCCATTATGATTGTTTTGTCTTGTTTTAGATTCAGCCGATACCAACGGAGGAAAGCCTACAACAAAAGCTACAAGACCAAGCCAACTGGGACGCGTTCAAAACTATGACTGTCACAAACTTTATTGTCTTTAAGAAACAACTACACGAACATGAGGTGGAGGCGTTGTATTTCTGACGCGGTTAACATCTCAGCATGAACCAGGCTTGCAGGAGAGGAGAGTGCAAGAGAAGCCAGCGTGATCTGCACGTTAGAGATTGCTGACCCAAAATAGCTCAATAATTGTTATAAATGTTCGTAGTTGGAAGACGGGTTAAGTAACTAGTTGAAGTGTTACGAATGTATTCCGATACCGATGCATTTAATCAAGATGAAGCTAATACGCAGATATATGCTGAAATATTGTGATCATTAAAAATGTTTCCATTGTGGAACTGCTTTTTTTTTTTTAAAGTGAAGCAAGTATTGTATTTATCATTTATTATTGCAATACAAACAGAGGCACAGAATCGAGTTGAATTATTTCTGAATTTACTCCTGAAAGACTGTGAGTACATTGATGTAAACTATTATAGATATCTTTCATTCAGCAAAATTCCAAAAGGTCATAAGACCCATGAGGCTACAAAACATATATACAAGGTTGACAGAAGGTACATGCAATAGTTATGTGTACTTATGCAAAAGTACTAGTGTTTCAACCTCAACACGATATATAATTATAAAGCTTTTGAAAGTAACAATTCAAGAAATATTTTCAATCATGTATGCTATTATTATTATTAATACATTTTAAACAGTTTTTAATCGCACAATATATGCGGAGAAGATGATATATAATGAATTTAAAAGATGTGCACAATGCATAGCTGTCCGATGCTGTCTGAAAACAAAGAACGAGGCAATAGTAACACGTTGCTACTTTAGGAGGTACAGTCAAACGTGATTCATATGTTATAAAGGTGTGTTTTTTTTGTGGAAAACCATATATTTTATTAAGTTGTTGCAATCATATTGCATTGATATTGTTATGAATTAAAACATACGTAAATTTGATATATCTTGAAATAAATGTTAATTATTTAATGTGCTGTTTTATAAAATTAAAAAGAAACAATGGTATGACTGCTGTGTCAATGTTAAATACCACTATATTGCGTACTACATTAAGATTATTTAACACTACCAATACTAGTATAAGCTTCCATCTAAACAATTGTTCAGTCTGTTTTATAGCATGACGATCCGTTTATTTTAAAAATGAATACGTTCTGTGTAATGCAATACGTGCTACAAGGTTATTATTTGGTGGACAGATGACTCCTGTTCTTGAATATGAATATAAACCATTGCCGTAAACCGTACACTGCACATGCGCGTACATAGTCACGTACAGTACAAGAGCAGACAAGTCATTTCACGTGCCTGAACCGCATAACTCAAACATAAATAATTGGGGTTGGAGGCAACGTAGTTCCCATTTTGCAAGCACGTGCAGATGCGCGGATTTTATAGTACTCTGTTTAGAAACACTAGTTTAAAGCTTATACTAGATGGCAAAGAAATCAAATCATATCAGAAGTCAGTTATTATGTCGGAGATTTATAAAACAATCGTGTTGACAGGTTTTATTGAGATATCATAGTCGGAAATCGCGGTACAAATGCGAAGATCGAAAAAAACTAGTTTTTGTTTTCTTCGAAATTGCCAATGTTTCAAAACGCGTACAAAAATTGTATATTCTTAAATATTGTTGAAATTGACAGGAGTCGAAGATCATTACCTGATCTACCTTTTTTGAAAATTTCTTATTTTTTCGTGAATATACATTTTGCGTGCCCGTTTTGAAAGTTGGTACCTGCATTTCACTCTTTCAGAGGCTATTCAAAATGGCGGCGACACAGAAAAACACCCAGCCCAGGGCCAGTCAGTCGCAGGCCACAAACCCACTTCTCCCTGGACAAATTAACATCATATGGTCAATACACAGTCACAGAAACTAAATATTGTGAATTGAACTGAACGTTTATAAATAGCTAAGGAATGTGCTAAAAATAGCTCACACACATTCAAAGGTCAAATAATGCTGATCCGTGAACATACACAGATAGATCGTTTACACATTCGGCCCGATTGACGGTGACCGATGGATTATTTCAATTTATTTGCACAGAAGTAGAATTAAAACAGTGTTACAATCACGATCGTATACAATTCCAAGTTTTGCATGAGTGCGTAATTTACAAAATACAAACAAATAGATCTATTACAGTAGACAATGTAGAGAATTAAAATTGAAAAGTGGAACACACCAGCAAATGCCTGAAATGGGT
Organism: Cyrtodaria siliqua; assembly: GCA_037043455.1. Lineage (NCBI taxonomy): Eukaryota > Metazoa > Mollusca > Bivalvia > Adapedonta > Hiatellidae > Cyrtodaria > Cyrtodaria siliqua. The sequence continues at coordinate 78,255 of JAWPHD010011937.1, forward strand.
CATGGCATAGCCTAATAAATTGGCTCCTATGCAGTTTTTTTTTTTATTATTCTGACGTTCTATGTAACTGCATATACGCCTAATTTCCTTTGCAAAAAAACCGACTGGAAAAAACGCTCGAACACCCATGTGACTTTCGAACGAAATTGAGCAGCTTATTAGACTCCTGTGCGTAAACCATGATGATAATCTAACAAAATAATTAGTTATTTACCATTTACTTTCGGTTTTATTTTTTTCCGAAGCATATTTTACATAATATATCGGTTTTTCGTAGATCGCTATACATGTGTATTGACAATATATTGACAAGTGCGCGTTTCTCCCAACGTTGCATGCGCATGCGCATAAGTACACATTTTCCACTGTGGACAACGTGTCACGAAACTACGTTGTGTATAATGTACCTAGTATAAAGTTTTCAAGTCTTAGGTTAACAAACGGTAATGGGCGAAGGGTGCAGGGATATTTATTATAAGTTACCCCTTCAGACATTCTCCTAAAAGAAAAATTAAAAAATCTCGCCTGATCTGGGGGTAAAAGCACCTAACCATAGACCTACTGTATGTCCATGCCCTAACTTAAGCTTGTTTATTTTGTTTTGTTATGTTCATTTCACTTAGTGTGTAGGGGGTGGGGTGAGTTTACGGGTGGATTCAGGGGGCGACCCACTAAAAAATCTGTAAAATATGGAAATTTATATTAAACAAGAGCTGTAGGAGAACAGCGCAGCTCGACTATTCAGAGAATAATAAATGGTATAGCCAGTATATACCATCAGAAAACAAGGCTAAAACAATGTGATGGTGGGTTGGGGGTGGGGGTGGAGGTGGGGTGGGTATAGAAACTCTGGCCGATATAAAAATTATTATTAGAATCTCATAAAAATTATAGTAAAATTTACGGCAGGGTTTGACATTTTATTTATTTTTATCAGTTTTAATCCAAAGTTGATGTCATTTAAAAAAAAATTGTGGTCGAAAGGCAACTCGGGGAGGGAGGGGATATCTGGCGATTTTTTTATTGTGGCCTCATTTCAGGTTGTTGTTTTATTGATATTTCCTCTGTGTATCTGAATTTAATCTAAATTGCTTTATATGTAAATGATTGCGTTCAAATTAAATTTTAATATCCAATAATGGAAGATACAATGAAAACAATTTCCCGCCCCCTGTCCTCCTTGTGAGGGGAGCCCATAAACCAATGGGGGGCAGGACGGGGGCGCATAATTGATATAGTTGTATATTTGATAAAACAAAACAACACAGACATATGTAAAAAAAACATTCGGGTGGTGGTGGGATGGTTGTGGGGCGAAACATATTGATAAACTGATAAAACAAAACAACACAGATATATGCAAA
>JAWPHD010011938.1:0-79609 GCA_037043455.1 Cyrtodaria siliqua
ATGTATGTAACAAGGCTAAAGGTAACAACCGCCGCTAAAGGTAACAATGCTTACGCTAAAGGTAACACATGTTTTCAACATCTACTGTTTCAATGAAAATTGAGTAAACGGGTTCTTTTTAGTTACAGTGGCACATGTGGCGTAAGCGCTGTTACCTTCAGCAGTAGATGTAATTGTTACCCTTAGCGGAGGTTGTTACCTTTAGCGTTGAAATTGCTACCTTTAGCGACAATTGTTACCTTTAGCGGAATGTTACCTTTAGCGTTGAAATTGTTACGTTTAGCGACATGTGTTACCTTTAGCGGAATTGTTACCTTCAGCGTTGAAATCGTTAAGTTTAGCGACAGTTGTTACCTTTAGCGGAATGTTACCTTCAGCGTTGAAATTGTTAAGTTTAGCCACAGTTGTTACCTTTAGCGACAATTGTTACCTTTAGCGGAGGTTGTTACCTTTAGCTTTGAAATTGTTAAGTTTAGCGACAGTTGTTACCTTTAGCGGAATGTTACCTTCAGCGTTGAAATTGTTAAGTTTAGCGACAGTTGTTACCTTTAGCGACAATTGTTACCTTTAACGGAGGTTGTTACCTTTAGCGTTGAAATTGTTAAGTTTAGCGACAGTTGTTACCTTTAGCGGAATGTTACCTTCAGCGTTGAAATTGTTACCTTTAGCGATAGTTGTTACCTTTAGCAACAGTTGTTACCTTCAGCGTAGAAATTGTTACCTTCAGCGACAGTTGTTACCTTAGCGGAATTGTTACCTTCAGCGTTGAAATTGTTACCTTTAGCGACAATTGTTACCTTTAGCGGAATGTTACCTTCAGCGTTGAAATTGTTACCTTTAGCGACAGTTGTTACCTTCAGCGTTGAAATTGTTACCTTTAGCGACAATTGTTACCTTTAGCGGAATGTTACCTTCAGCGTTGAAATTGTTACCTTTAGCGACACTTGTTACCTTCAGCGTTGAAATTGTTACCTTTAGTGACAGTTGTTACCTTAAGCAACAGTTGTTACCTTCAGCATTGAAATTGTTACCTTTAGCGACAATTGTTACCTTTAGCGGAATGTTACCTTTAGCATTGAAATTGTTAAGTTTAGCTACAGTTGTTACCTTTAGCGGAATTGTTACCTTCAGCATTGAAATTGTTACCTTTAGCGACAGTTGTTACCTTTAGCAACGGTGTTACCTTCAGCGTTGAAATTGTTACCTTTAGCGACAGTTGTTACCTTTAGCAACGGTGTTACCTTCAGCGTTGAAATTGTTACCTTTAGCGACAGTTGTTACCTTATGCAACGGTGTTACCTTCAGCGTTGAAATTGTTACCTTTAGCGACAGTTGTTACCTTTAGCAACGGTGTTACCTTCAGCGTTGAAATTGTTACCTTTAGCGACAGTTGTTACCTTTAGCGGAATTGTTACCTTCAGAGTTGAAATTGTTACCTTTAGCGACAGTTGTTACCTTTAGCATTGAAATTGTTATCTTTAGCGACAATTGTTACCTTTAGCGGAATGTTACCTTTAGCGTTGAAATTGTTAAGTTTAGCTACATTTGTTACCTTAAGCGGAATTCTTACCTTCAGCGTTGAAATTGTTACCTTTAGCGACAGTTGTTACCTTTAGCATTGAAATTGTTATCTTTAGCGGCAATTGTTACCTTTAGCGGAATTGTTACCTTTAGTGACAATTGTTACCTTCAGCGGAATGTTACCTTCAGAGTTGAAATTTTTACCTTTAGCGACAGTTGTTACCTTTAGCGGAATTGTTACCTTCAGCGTTGAAATTGTTAAGTTTAGCCACAGTTGTTACCTTTAGCGACAATTGTTACCTTTAGCGGAGGTTGTTACCTTTAGCTTTGAAATTGTTATCTTTAGCGACAAGTGTTACCTTTAGCGGAATTGGTACCTCTAGTGACAATTGTTACCTTCAGCGGAATGTTACCTTCAGCGTTGAAATTGTTACCTTTAGCGACAATTGTTACCTTTAGCGGAATGTTACTTTTAGCGTTGAAATTGTTACGTTTAGCGACAGTTGTTACCTTTAGCGGAATGTTACCTTCAGCGTTGAAATTGTTAAGTTTAGCGACAGTTGTTACCTTTAGCGGAATGTTACCTTCAGCGTTGAAATTGTTAAGTTTAGCCACAGTTGTTACCTTTAGCGACAATTGTTACCTTTAGCGGAGGTTGTTACCTTTAGCTTTGAAATTGTTAAGTTTAGCGACAGTTGTGACCTTTAGCGGAATGTTACCTTCAGCGTTGAAATTGTTAAGTTTAGCGACAGTTGTTACCTTTAGCGACAATTGTTACCTTTAACGGAGGTTGTTACCTTTAGCGTTGAAATTGTTAAGTTTAGCGACAGTTGTTACCTTAAGCGGAATGTTACCTTCAGCGTTGAAATTGTTACCTTTAGCGACAGTTGTTACCTTTAGCGGAATTGTTACCTTCAGCGTTGAAATTGTTACCTTTAGCGACAATTGTTACCTTTAGCGGAATGTTACCTTCAGCGTTGAAATTGTTACCTTTAGCGGAATGTTACCTTCAGCGTTGAAATTGTTACCTTTAGCGACACTTGTTACCTTCAGCGTTGAAATTGTTACCTTTAGTGACAGTTGTTACCTTAAGCAACAGTTGTTACCTTCAGCATTGAAATTGTTACCTTTAGCGACAATTGTTACCTTTAGCGGAATGTTACCTTTAGCATTGAAATTGTTAAGTTTAGCTACAGTTGTTACCTTTAGCGGAATTTTTACCTTCAGCATTGAAATTGTTACCTTTAGCGACAGTTGTTACCTTTAGCAACAGTTGTTACCTTCAGCGTTGAAATTGTTACCTTTAGCGACAGTTGTTACCTTTAGCGGAATTGTTACCTTCAGCGTTGAAATTGTTACCTTTAGCGACAATTGTTACCTTTAGCGGAATGTTACCTTCAGCGTTGAAATTGTTACCTTTAGCGACAATTGTTACCTTGAGCGGAATGTTACCTTTAGCGTTGAAATTGTTAAGTTTAGCTACATTTTTTACCTTAAGCGGAATTCTTACCTTTAGCGTTGAAATTGTTACCTTTAGCGACAGTTGTTACCTTTAGCATTGAAATTGTTATCTTTAGCGATAATTGTTACCTTTAGCGGAATTGTTACCTTTAGTGACAATTGTTACCTTTTGCGGAATGTTACCTTCAGCGTTGAAATTGTTACGTTTAGTGACAGTTGTTACCTTTAGCGGAATGTTACCTTCAGCGTTGAATTTTTTACCTTTAGCGACAGTTGTTACGTTTAGCGGAATGTTACCTTCAGCGTTGAAATTGTTACCTTTAGCGACAGTTGTTACCTTTAGCGGAATTGTTACCTTCAGCGTTGAAATTGTTACCTTTAGCGACAGTTGTTACCTTTAGCAACAGTTGTTACCTTCAGCATTGAAATTGTTACCTTTAGCGACAGTTGTTACCTTCAGCGTTGAAATTGTTACCTTTAGCGACAATTGTTTAACCTTTAGCGGAATGTTACCTTCAGCGTTGAAATTGTTACCTTTAGCGACAGTTGTTACCTTTAGCAACAGTTGTTACCTTCAGCATTGAAATTGTTACCTTTAGCGACAGTTGATACCTTTAGCGGTATTGTTACCTTCAGCGTTGAAATTGTTACCTTTAGCGACAATTGTTTAACCTTTAGCGGAATGTTACCTTCAGCGTTGAAATTGTTACCTTTAGCGACAGTTGTTACCGTCAGCGTTGAAATTGTTACCTTTAGCGACAATTGTTACCTTTAGCGGAATGTTACCCTCAACGTTGAAATTGTTACCTTTAGCGACAGTTGTTACCTTCAGCGTTGAAATTGTTACCTTTAGCGACAATTGTTACCTTTAGCAGAATGTTACCTTCAGCGTTGAAATTGTTACCTTTAGCGACAGTTGTTACCTTTAGCGGAATGTTACCTTTAGCGTTGAAATTGTTAAGTTTAGCTACAGTTGTTACCTTTAACGGAATTGTTACCTTCAGCGTTGAAATTGTTACCTTTAGCGACAGTTGTTACCTTTAGCGACAATTGTTACCTTTAACGGAGGTTGTTACCTTTAGCGTTGAAATTGTTAAGTTTAGCGACAGTTGTTACCTTAAGCGGAATGTTACCTTCAGCGTTGAAATTGTTACCTTTAGCGACAGTTGTTACCTTTAGCGGAATTGTTACCTTCAGCGTTGAAATTGTTACCTTTAGCGACAATTGTTACCTTTAGCGGAATGTTACCTTCAGCGTTGAAATTGTTACCTTTAGCGGAATGTTACCTTCAGCGTTGAAATTGTTACCTTTAGCGACACTTGTTACCTTCAGCGTTGAAATTGTTACCTTTAGTGACAGTTGTTACCTTAAGCAACAGTTGTTACCTTCAGCATTGAAATTGTTACCTTTAGCGACAATTGTTACCTTTAGCGGAATGTTACCTTTAGCATTGAAATTGTTAAGTTTAGCTACAGTTGTTACCTTTAGCGGAATTTTTACCTTCAGCATTGAAATTGTTACCTTTAGCGACAGTTGTTACCTTTAGCAACAGTTGTTACCTTCAGCGTTGAAATTGTTACCTTTAGCGACAGTTGTTACCTTTAGCGGAATTGTTACCTTCAGCGTTGAAATTGTTACCTTTAGCGACAATTGTTACCTTTAGCGGAATGTTACCTTCAGCGTTGAAATTGTAACCTTTAGCGACAATTGTTACCTTGAGCGGAATGTTACCTTTAGCGTTGAAATTGTTAAGTTTAGCTACATTTTTTACCTTAAGCGGAATTCTTACCTTTAGCGTTGAAATTGTTACCTTTAGCGACAGTTGTTACCTTTAGCATTGAAATTGTTATCTTTAGCGATAATTGTTACCTTTAGCGGAATTGTTACCTTTAGTGACAATTGTTACCTTTTGCGGAATGTTACCTTCAGCGTTGAAATTGTTACGTTTAGTGACAGTTGTTACCTTTAGCGGAATGTTACCTTCAGCGTTGAATTTTTTACCTTTAGCGACAGTTGTTACGTTTAGCGGAATGTTACCTTCAGCGTTGAAATTGTTACCTTTAGCGACAGTTGTTACCTTTAGCGGAATTGTTACCTTCAGCGTTGAAATTGTTACCTTTAGCGACAGTTGTTACCTTTAGCAACAGTTGTTACCTTCAGCATTGAAATTGTTACCTTTAGCGACAGTTGTTACCTTCAGCGTTGAAATTGTTACCTTTAGCGACAATTGTTTAACCTTTAGCGGAATGTTACCTTCAGCGTTGAAATTGTTACCTTTAGCGACAGTTGTTACCTTTAGCAACAGTTGTTACCTTCAGCATTGAAATTGTTACCTTTAGCGACAGTTGATACCTTTAGCGGTATTGTTACCTTCAGCGTTGAAATTGTTACCTTTAGCGACAATTGTTTAACCTTTAGCGGAATGTTACCTTCAGCGTTGAAATTGTTACCTTTAGCGACAGTTGTTACCGTCAGCGTTGAAATTGTTACCTTTAGCGACAATTGTTACCTTTAGCGGAATGTTACCCTCAACGTTGAAATTGTTACCTTTAGCGACAGTTGTTACCTTCAGCGTTGAAATTGTTACCTTTAGCGACAATTGTTACCTTTAGCAGAATGTTACCTTCAGCGTTGAAATTGTTACCTTTAGCGACAGTTGTTACCTTTAGCGGAATGTTACCTTTAGCGTTGAAATTGTTAAGTTTAGCTACAGTTGTTACCTTTAACGGAATTGTTACCTTCAGCGTTGAAATTGTTACCTTTAGCGACAGTTGTTACCTTTAGCAACAGTTGTTACCTTCAGCGTTGAAATTGTTACCTTTAGCGACAGTTGTTACCTTTAGCGGAATTGTTACCTTCAGCGTTGAAATTGTTTCCTTTAGCGACAATTGTTACCTTTAGCGGAATGTTACCTTCAGCATTGAAATTGTTACCTTTAGCGACAATTGTTACCTTTAGCGGAATGTTACCTTTAGCGTTGAAATTGTTAAGTTTAGCTACATTTGTTACCTTAAGCGGAATTGTTACCTTTAGCGTTGAAATTGTTACCTTTAGCGACAGTTGTTACCTTTAGCGTTGAAATTGTTATCTTTAGCGACAATTGTTACCTTTAGCGGAATTGTTACCTTTAGCGACACTTGTTACCTTTAGCGAAATGTTACCTTCAGCGTTGAAATTGTTACGTTTAACGACAGTTGTTACCTTTAGCGGAATTGATACCTTTAGCGTTGTTACAATGGACTGGTAATTAAGCAGTGCTTGCAGCATGGTCGTTAAAATATCATTTTATGAGTTCAAAGCAAACTCGTTTAATGGGGACGGAGCTATACCATGCTCTAACTTCCAATAAGTGGAAGCTAACTTCCTATAAATGAAAGTTAGAGAATGGCAGTTATTTTGACAGGGTCATCATAGTACAACATAGTACAAAACAAACCGTCTGTCTCAGCTCATCGGTTATTTTAAAACGGCGATGTTGAGACCAGTCTCTGTATATTAATTTTAAAATCATATCCATTTGTATGATTTTCTTTGATTATATTCAAGGAGTAAAGTTTGTTCTATAATAAAATGTAGACACAATGAGTGTGACAATGTCATGACAATTATCTTTACGATGAGAAGCGGGCATACGGCCTCCTTTCTTGTGTTTTAAATGGGGAAAACGACAATCTTGATTTTTTTTAAACCTGCGGCGTCCCGTTATTTTGCATTTGTTCGATTAATATTTGTTTAATTATAAAAATGGAATTGGATTTTATAGTCGCTAACATTAATTATAAGGAAAGTATGAAGCAAATTATTATTGCACATTCCGGAGTTGTTCATATTCTCACATTGCTCAGAACATATACATGTAAATCAATCACTAAACATTGTTTACCAAACTATGATCTACTTTACCTTAATGTTTATATCAAGATTACTTAAATAACCCGGATGATCATGGATTTGACGAATTATTTGGTGTCATATATGTTTTTGTTAAAAATCTAAGTACGTATTTATCTAAGGAGATGACTACGTGTTCTTTTTATGTCTTTACATGAAAAGGATTTACATGATTATAATTTATAAAACATGACCTTTCACATGGCCATTATTTAAGAACTAGAACATCATTTACGGTGAATTATCGTTTAATATATCACGGTTTGGAGTTCAATTGTAAACAATAATTCCACGAGCCCGAATGGTGATTGAATTTATTTGTTACAATTGAATGACAAACCGTGATATATTACACGATAATTCACCGTAAAAGATGTTCTATTTCTATTCTAATACCCCTAAAACGCGAAAATAGTGCACACAACTGAAATATTTCGCATTGCCTTGCTTACTGTCCTAAACGTTGCAAAAATGACAGTGATATAACGAGATATTTTAAACTAGGCTAACGTTATATAGTGCGAGTGTATTATAATTGCTTTTAAAGGCCCAGATAGATTAACATCTTTTAAACCTTGCATATATAATAACAAAATAAATACCTAATTCTCTCCCCCTTTCTGTGTAACTTTTGTAATCATTGTTTCACCACTTAATAAGTAATAATTCTACCTCGAACTCGAGTGTATAACGTGGAGACGACCCTGCGGACACAATGGCTTTGCGGATACAATATACCCCTATGCCTAGGCCATTATATCCGCAGACACTATAGCTGATGCGGACACATTGGCCTCCTTCACCCATGAACCCCGTTTATACTTAATTAGACTGCAAATGGCTACCATTTGTAAAGACTATTACATTTTGTCTACACTTTATTTTGTTATCTATAGGTCTACATTAATTTTGAAAGTTATTTAATGATCAGGTTCTATCCAATTTGTTTATTCCGTCAAATAACCGTGAGCACATGGTGGCCTATATCATTTTGAACATGAAACCCTTCGAATTTAATATATTTTAATACTGAATGATATTGGCTTCCATTAGAGTCGAAAGGCAAAAATTGGCCGGATCAGCAGCTCATAATTCCAACAAGTGTTCCTTTATATGTTATTGTTTACGAACGATCATTTTGTTTGTCACATAGTTTAATGAACACAATAGCTCATTTTCTTTGACGATTAATTAGTCTTATGCCATGCCGGATACAAGTACTATGTTGTATCAAAACATGAATTGGCAAAATATGTGGTGGGGATGGGGGAGATCAAAACATACACTAGCCCCACACCTCTCAGATTATTGAGGTGTGCCTGCCCACCCCCACCCCCACCCCCACCCCACCCCCACCCGTTCCTACTGCTAAACATTAATATGTTCATAGTATGACAGAACCAATTTCTAGACAATTTACATCAATAAGTAACAAGCATCAGTGTTGGCGGATTCAGAAGGGGAGGAGTGGGGAATGTGATCTGAGGAATTCACGTGTAAAGCGTGTTTTATGTGTTTGTCTGCTTTTTTTAACATTGCGCATCCCCTGCGCGCCCCTCTCCCCCAACCCCTACACACATACGTCCAGTGCAGACTCTATTGTGCCTATACCTTTAGGATGTCCTATTGCTCAAATGGCGGAGGGACTATAAACCTCAAAACTACACACACACACAAAATCATAGACTCAAATGTATCTGCCTGGTTGTTATTATGCTTTCATCAACAGCACCAAGTTTAGACTCACGAAGTACTATCTTCAAATAAACTATTTCGTTCGATTATGTTACATTGATAACTACTTATCTGGTTTGGTTTTATATAATAAATACAAATCAATGACAATCAATTCTCGAACTCTTCTGACTGACTCCATTACAGGTTACATTGACCAGGGTGTACGTACACAGCTAAAAAAAAGGATTTACTTAAAAGGTGCCACAGTAACTAGCAAGAACCTGTTTATTCAAATTTCATTGAAAATATAGATAGAAACGTTGTTTGTTTGTTTGCTTGTTTGGTTGTTTGTATGGTGTTTTACGTCATTTTCAACACATGTAAGGTTATATATGACGGTCGATTTTTTTGTGGTGGAAGTAGACCACTTTTCCTGGGTAGAACCAGTACTGTACACCTCCCGCCATCCGTAAGAATCGACACTTCCTCACTTACAATCGAGCTCCCAGTGGGATTCTAACCCGCAGCGGTGAGAGGCGAAGGTTTACAACGCAAAGTTGTTAGCTAGTTAATATAAATGTTATGCAATTTGCCTTTTAAAACTTACCGAATTAATTGTGTATTGATTATTGTTCATTATTGCAATACTTTATGTTAACATTCCTTTTCAACATATCAACAATTAATTCTTCACAATCATAAGATACGTTAACTTTAAATGCCGTAACAAGTTGAATATTTAAAATACAATATACATGTACTTTCGGGTATTAAATAATAAGTAGTTAGAGAAAAAAAATCCGATTTTTTGTCGATTTCAATAAAAAAACATATTACTAACCAATATTTAATAAAAATGTAAAAAACAATTATTGTATTTTTCAGCCTAAAAATAAATACAGAATATTATGTCAGTGCCTTTTACTATCAAGTTTATTAGGCGAGGGAATGGCGAGGCTCTGAGGAGCCATTCTTCGTTTTCGTGCCGAGCCTAATAAACCTGATAGTAAAAGGCACTGACATAATATTCTATTTATCATGGAGATTATCCACATTTTTTGTATAAATTACTATTATTACCTATTTCTCAGAATGTTACGCTTATCGAGGACGCCGCCATGTTGTTGTTTTTTGTATGTTTTATGACGTTAGGCAACGTTACGTGCATGACGTCAGATAACGTTACGTACAATAAACGCCGAGGGATTCCGCATTGATTTGCTCTATTGGTCAGTGCCTAATAAAGCAAAATTGATTAGGTCTCCCCTTTATTAGGCAGAAATCTGCATAATAAATATCAATATATTGTTTCTTACAAGAAAAATATTATATAGTTAAACACTTTTTCTTCATTTCCAAATATGAAATGGTCATTTTAAGTGAATTTGAATGTATAGATCAGTACTTGTCGATAATTTCTAAAAAAATAGTTATCAAAACCTGTATTGTGCTTCTGGGCCCCGTTTTAGTAAACACCTTACATCTTTCTCTGGTCTTAAATCAAATATCTAAATCGTCCACTTGTTCTACTTAATTAAGTCAATGTAGACAATTCTGTTTGCACTTCAGTAGTGCAGACATATTACAGGTGTAAGAAAATGAGTTGAAATCCCGCTTATTTGTAACGTGTAATTTATTGTAATGCATTTAAGAAATTGACTTACGGTAGATGTGTTATGGTTTTGAATATTTTAAGTAACGGCGGCCATCTTGAATGTCCGATTGACCTTTTTTGTGTATGTTCCTCTCAATGTGAAATTTGAGCAAAATTGCCAAAGCGGTTTCAGAGAAAGTGCTGCTGCCGCAGACGTCAATGCCGACGGACGCTGATGGACAACGAAAGGGCCATGACGGTACTGGATTTTAAAAATGTGTTATAACTTATATACAAAACAAGACAACTGCAAAAGCATATTCTAATAAAGGCACTAAAACACATGCAAGTACAGCGACAGTTAAAGTAACAAACAAGTCCAGAGATGAGCAAGTAAAACACGGCACCACTTACAGAGATGAGCAAGTAAAACACGGCAATACTTACAGAGATGAGCAAGTAAAACACGGCACCACTTACAGAGATGAGCAAATAAAACACGGCACCACTTACAGAGATGAGCAAGTAAAACACGGCAACTCTTCCAGAGATGAGCAAGTAAAACACGGCAACTCTTCAGAGATGAGCAAGTAAAACACGGCACCACTTACAGAGATGAGCAAGTAAAACACGGCACCACTTACAGAGATGAGCAAGTAAAACACGGCAACTCTTCCAGAGATGAGCAAGTAAAACACGGCAAGCAAGTAAAACACGGCAACACATCCAGAGATGAGCAAGTAAAACACGGCACCACTTCCAGAGATGAGCAAGTAAAACACGGCACCACTTACAGAGATGAGCAAGTAAAACACGGCAACACTTCCAGAGATGAGCAAGTAAAACACGGCACCACTTACAGAGATGAGCAAGTAAAACACGGCACCACTTACAGAGATGAGCAAGTAAAACACGGCAACACTTCCAGAGATGAGCAAGTAAAACACGGCACCACTTACAGAGATGAGCAAGTAAAACACGGCAACTCTTCCAGAGATGAGCAAGTAAAACACGGCAATACTTCCAGAGATGAGCAAGTAAAACACGGCACCACTTACAGAGATGAGCAAGTAAAACACGTCAACACTTCCAGAGATGAGCAAGTAAAACACGGCACCACTTACAGAGATGAGCAAGTAAAACACGGCACCACTTACAGAGATGAGCAAGTAAAACACGGCAATACTTACAGAGATGAGCAAGTAAATCACGGCAACACTTCTTAAACGAACCTACGTGTTCATCGATAAACAAAACCAAATGCCCATAAAACATAAACACATTTTACACTAATAAGCTGTTAAAGGGACACACGGCAATCTTGATTTTTTAAAAATCGTTTTACTAACTTGCATTTGGTTCAATCATTAATATTAAGTACTAGAATAGCATAAAGCAAATAGTTTGCACAGTAGCCTAACTGTTGGTTATACTTCGACAATAATAAAAAAATAAAAATAAAACTTTATTAAATTATTTGCAAACACGTTTAAAGTCATAATGATACTGATTAAAATAAATAAATCGAGACGCTAATTTTAATGCTTGATAAAAAGTTCAAGATTGCCGTGTGTCCCTTTAAGTCCCTAGTCTAAGGAAGAACAACTTAAAGAAATAGTACCATATACACTACGTGATATATTTTGGCATTTGCACTCATTGAGTCAATAATTGAGACAGATATTAAGACAGCTATGTCGGTGATAAATTGATGGTAGCTTTGTCCACCAGACACTCATACTACTCTGACATCTAAGATATATCAAACCGAGCTTGCTAAATTGAATTGTATTATCTTTTATTTTATGATAAGCAGTGAAATAGTGGATTTTAGCAATGAAATAAAAGTGGTATTTCATACGTGTGAAATATTTCAATGCCGGAACTACTTTTTTTTTCAAAAACTACTTTTTTCTGAAAATTGCAATAAAAGTTATATGATTGGATTGGAGATAATGAGTCGTAGCTTATTGAAATCGGTTAAGTAGTGTGGAAGACGGGGAATTAAAAACAGCAGTTGTATCATACCAAGCCAATTACGTCGTCAAATTTGTATTTATTTTTCTGCATACTACAGAACACTTTGATTATAAAGCATAAAATAAAAAGAAAATTTCTTGTTTTGTCGTGAATAACAGATTTTATTCATCTCGAAGTGATCAAACTTCAGTATTTTCACTCATTCTTCGCATTCGTGAAAATATAAAGTTTTCACATTTCGAGATGAAATAAAATCTGTTATTCACTCCAAAACAACAAATATCCTCTATATATCATACACTTGCTAACAAACATGAACGTTTTGCATGTACAATACATCATAGGTTTCACTTCTCATATCAGCCCTAGGACTGATATGACAATACATAGTTTTTAATAAATGTCTTAAAAGGTTAAGGGACTGGTCCTTTTTTCTTATAATGAAAAGTTTTTCTTCTTTTTTTATAAAGGTCTTTTTTTATAAAGGTTTTAAAAGGCTTTAAACGCATAAAAATAGAAGAGGACATATCTGTTTAGTTGCCGGCCCCTAAAATGTAAAAGTCTTAAACAATTTTATAAACATGTAAAAGTCTTAAAAAAGGTATAAACATTTAACAATAGATGAAAACACGTATCAGGGGCTAACCCTTTTTTTTAATTTTTTTTTAAATAAAATTCTTAAAAGGCTTAATTAAATACAACAAAACACTTCATAGGGGTTGGCCCTATGTTTTTTCAATGTCTTTAAAGGTTCTAAAACGCAAACGAATAGAAAAAAGCTGGCCCCTTTTTTGAAAAGTATATGATAAATAGAACTAGCAATCACTCTGCATCGGCCCTCGACTCATAAAGCTAAAGCTCTCGGGCTGATATGGAGGTATTTTGCCGATACACGGTGTGATATGGAGGTATTTTGCCGATACACGGTGTGATATGGAGGTATTTTGCCGATACACGATGTGATATGAAAATGTCCTTTCATTATTCTCTATATATTTATTACTTCGAATTAGTTTAGGAATATCAGTTAAAAGAAATTGTTTTTAAACAATGTATTATAGGTGAAAATATAAATGGTTACCTGCAGCAGTTAGGCAAAGAGCGAATAAAACAGTGTTCAACATAGCCATTGTAAATATAACACAGGGTACAACACCGCCTGTCGAAATAATGATAAAACGCCTGGTAAAACACTGTAAAAACCTGCACATGCATGATGACACGATAACAAAAAGGTTATTTTCTTCCTAGTAAGCCAATCCCTAGTAGGTAACTAAACACCGAGGTCACACAAGGAGCGGGTGTGCCAATATGTCTTCCTTGTTGAGTTCTCGATTCAAATCGCAAAGAAAAAGATAAAACACATATTACTTAATCAATATTTTAATTTGTTATGATACTGACTTTCTATTTGACAGGTTCGTGGTTATTGAGTTATGTCAATTAAAGGCGGTACACCAGTATTTTCGTGGGGCTCTAGTAGTCCCGACTTTAACTTGAAAATATAATGATAGGTTCTATTTAAAAAGGCCAATGAATATAATGATTGCGGCTATGTAAGCATTTTACGGCATGTTCCATTCAAAATCAATGGTGATTTTAGAATAGGGCCACTGCTTATGCAGGCAGAAGGGTAACCCCACCCTCACCCAACTTCTCCAGCCCCTGCCCCGAAATCATGTTCGGTTTGTCGTATTATTTTATTTCTTTATAGGTCTTCATCATGATTTCTGTTTCAGGGGCTACTTGAGGAGATTGGCAGAAAACTGCGCTTGTAGCTCCAGCGAAAAATAGAGTTTTTACTTTTTATATGCAGCAACTGTGCCGTTCTGCAGGGGAGAGGTTTTAGGCCTATTCTGCATATTTTCATCTCGATATAAATGGAGGTGAGCCTGGAATATACATTCCTGTTGGCGCCATATAACCTTTTCGTTTTCAATTAAATTCAAATTTTTAGACATACTGAAAAAAACGATGTTAACAAAATATTTTGATTGCCATGACACTTTGTTTGTTATAAAAAACTGGAACATATTAAAAATGTAAGATTCTGTCAGAAACAGTCGGTGATGTTTGTTCACGTGTGTGGTTGTATTCAAAATAATTTTGTTTTAAAATATGCGTTTTCTTGTAAGACATTTACAAAATCACAAAGTGTTTTAATAATACTGTATAGCAAAACACAAGAAACAATATGAAACTCACAAACACACAATTTTCAATTCAAATCTTAGAAGCTCGCTTCAAAGGAAAATACACACAAGTGTTTAGTACAATGACACATCAGGCTTTTGCATTGTACCCGATACATCAGCTATGTGTATGGTACAACGATGTATCAGATCTTCGTTTGGTACATCGATGTATTAGATCTTCGTATGGCAGACCGATACTTCGATTATCGAATGGTACATCGATGGATTAGATGTCCGTATATTACACTGATACATCAGATGTTCGTTTGGTACACGGATACATCGGAGTTTCGTATCATACACCGATATATATCAGATATAGGTTTGAGACACCGACATATCAGATTTTTCTGTGGTACATCGATGTATTAGATGTTCGCATGGTACACCGCTACATCAAATCATTATCAAATGTCAGTATAATTCACCGCTACATCAAATTATTGTATGGTGCATCGTTTTATCAAATGTCAGTATAATTCACCGCAACATCAAATTATTGTATGGTGCATCGTTTTATCAAATGTCCGTATAATTCACCGCAACATCAAATTATTGTATGGTGCACCGTTTTATCAAATGTCAGTATAATTCACCGCTACATCAAATTATTGTATGGTGCATCGTTTTATCAAATGTCCGTATAATTCACAGCAACATCAAATTATTGTATGGTGCATCGTTTTATCAAATGTCAGTATAATTCACCGCTAAATCAAATTATTGTATGGTGCATCGTTTTATCAAATGTCAGTATAATTCACCGCTACATCAAATTATTGTATGGTGCATCGTTTTATCAAATGTCAGTATAATTCACCGCTACATCAAATTATTGTATGGTGCACCGTTTAATCAAATGTCAGTATAATTCACCGCAACATCAGTTGTTCGTATGGCACACTGATACAAAATATGTTTTTGTTTATTCTTTCTGATTTTCTATTGGTTGACCCGGTACTGCGTTTTCTGTTTGTGTATTCTGTACAACTGGCTGATATTCTGGCGGTGGGTATTGTCCCAATGGCTGTGGTACTAGTTGTGGGTGGTGTCCCATGGGCTGTGGTCCTGGATGTGGGTGGTATCCCATGGGCTGGGGTCCTGGCTGCGGATACTGTCCCATTGGCTGAGGTCCGTGACCATAACTACCTGCAGCCTGTTGTGTAGAGTTCATCATCATAATATCTGCAAGCATTTAGAAAATAAATATATACAAACAAGTTTCAATCCCTCATCTATATTGATACGTGAATGACAGACAATTTAACTTTATTTGTTCATTAACCGTGAGAACATGGATTCATCGCAAATGGAGTGTCTACAAAAGAATTTGCAGCAACTCTACTGGTTAAAATCTTCAAGGTCTATTCTTCATTTGTTATCTCGATGTTAATTGAGGATGAGCATTGCATGTTCATTTCGGTTTTGCCCCATATAACATTGTTTCGTGTTGGTTCGCCATAAAATCCAATTCGTCATCATCATTTACAACAAGTAAACATACATACGATATCCTTTATCACAAATGTGTCGAACATATTGCAAAATATCCCATTGTTTCCATTATCGAAACTTGAGCGTTGAAATAGAAAAGGCTCAAATATTGGGAATTTTGCTGACGAGGAAGGCTTAAGGTACAATACTGGGAACTGCACCAACGGCGAAGGCACGCGTATTGGGGAAGTATGTCGACGACAAATGTTTCAGGTACAAGCCTGGAATTAAGGCCGACGACGAATGCTGAAGTATGAGGACGAAGGCTGAAGTGTGGCTGAAGTGTGGTTGAATTAGCAAAACAAATGAACAAACGTGTGCATTAATAGGCTTGAGTTTCATTGTATTTGTTGATACGAGAATAAATCAAAGGACTGAAGGTCTTAAGAGTCGCCAAGATTGAACAGTGTCTATCTTCTTGATGAGGTTTTTAAATATTAAGAAAGTAAGAGTTTAAAAAATAAATGAAGCAACACAACTTGATATGCTATCCAATAGCAGGTGTACTTTATTCGTAAAAACTAATATTTTTCAAATTGATTAAAATAAAAAAGAATTATTGTAGACAAATAAAATCTTACACTTTTGTATCTTCAAGTAAAATCAGTATTGCTTGAGTCAGATATTATAATAATGTCAAATATCTCGAACATCGCGATCAAGGTATTTCCAATATATTTATTATTTTCCTCACGAGAGAATTATTTTTCTCCCGGTATGTAATTTGTTTAGAGAATGTTTATCGCATTCTATAATGTGTTAACTGTTTCCCCCATCGTATAATTTGTTTAATGTTCCGTTTATGTAACTTGTTTACTATTTTTCCACAGATATAACTATAGCGTAAAAACACTTACATATGCTATGTACACACTTACATATGCTATGTACACACTTACATATGCTGTGTACACACTTACATATGCTATGTACACACTTACATATGCTGTGTACACACTTACATATGCTGTGTACACACTTACATATGCTATGTACACACTTACATATGCTATGTACACACTTACATATGCTGTGTACACACTTACATATGCTATGTACACACTTACATATGCTATGTACACACTTACATATGCTGTGTACACACTTACATATGCTGTGTACACACTTACATATGCTATGTACACGCCATTAGTCTCACATACAGCTATGGTCGTTTTTCATTGGTTTTAAAACGAGTTCCTTTTAAAGCAGACCCGTGCGTCTATGCGTTTATTGACTTCTGTTTTACTACTGTACTTAATGGTTTTCTGATAATAACTGCAAACAAACTCGGTCCTGCATGATCAGACTATCATAAATGTCAGATCGACCTTACGTTTAGCAAAACAGTAGTTCGGTATCAAGGTTCGATATTGGAAGTTATGATTAGTCACTGTTTTTGCAAGCATGTTTTATTATTGTTAAACTATGCTTGCACGTGTGACGTATTTTGGCGTAACGTTGTTTGTAAATAGAAACGAAAGTAGTGAAGTCAGTTTTGACTTTACATTTTTTGAAAATGGAAACGAAAGTAGTGAAATCGACATGAGCCACTCTATTATATCGCTATGGTTATATGCTCATGCATACATTAGACGCAAGATTAAACGGGCACATGACAATCTTAAATTTTTTAAAAACATTCTAAATAAAAGTCTCGATTTATTTATTAAACAGTATCATTTTAAACCGGCTTGCATATAATTAAATAACCTTTTTGAGTTTTCATTTCTTCTTATTCTACCATATATTATATAGATAATATATTATTGGTGCAATATAAAACAACTGTTAGTAAAATGCGATCAACTTGCTGTATACGATTCTTTAAATTAATATTAAAGATTGAACAAATGCAATTTAAAAACTAACAGGACGCAGCGAGATTTTAAAGAAGTAAAGATTGCCGTGTGACCCTTTAATTTGACATATAATGCGGAATTCAATTTATCAAAGCGTGATAAGACCTGAATGCGTACGACAGGGGCGTAGCTAGCCTAGAATGGGGACATAGGCTAAGTTAATTGAGCACAAGCTTTACGAATTTTATTGGGATCTGAGGGTGAGTCCCCATAATTGTTAATGTTAGACGGCCAATGGTGCATTCTATTGCATTTTCGAGGTGATTCTGCTCGTCTAAAACTAAGCAATGTTTAAGATGAAATGTCTACTTAAATCCAATAGAACAACAACTTTCATTTTTTTCTAATATTTTACTCTAAATCCTACCCCTTATCCGCCACCCGTGGAACGTTTATTGTAATTTTCAGGCATTTAAAATCTTGAATTTTTGGGGGGGAAAAAGAATATATCTGGTTCTATACGGCGAAGTGTAGCTACGCTCCCGTTTGTTCATTTCTAGAATTTAATATAACGTATATAAGTAAGTTATGGTTCGGCACTATGTACTGTACATCATACTCTGGTTGCGGTGGCGAGTCCAGGTCTCTTGAACATGTCTTTGTGGTGGGTGACGTGTGTGTGTGCATATCGTTTGCAGTATTTTTTTATATCATCGGGAATATAAATTAAGTAATGTGATATGTATCTGCAATTGTTTGGATGCGTATGTATACATATATAATTATTATCACCATCTCGAGCGTGATTATCAAAATTTTGTTTATCCCAACTTAGTTAAATGTATGTATTGTATATGCCGTAAAGAAATGAACCAACGTTGAATATTGTTACATTTTGATTTGCATGCATCTATAGACCTAAATGCAATACTTAATATTAACCATAATTCAATATTTAATATGTTACTATTATTTGTATTATAGTTTAAGTATATATGGTTAAAGGGAGGGAGACCAGCATGATAAATATATATACGTGTCTATGCATGCTCAGTTGTCTCCCCTCTGACACCAATGAACAATAGCTATCCTATCTCTCTTAACTTACATCATACTTTCTTATTTGACTGTAGATTATGTTGTGAAAACTATCAGTTCTGCTCTGCACTATCATCATTTTCTCTCGCTGTACTACCACCTTTATTTGTCATAACGATTACCATTGCATTATATATTATATCCACTGCAATTTAAATTTAAAAAAAAAAGAAAAAAAAAGAGAGTGATTATCAGTGATTAGACTGCATAATGTTGTAATATGTTCTGTGATAAGAATGTGTGATGTAAACTATATTTCACACTATAGAGTGACAATCACAATGTTAGCAGTAATATTTCACTATCTTTCACATTCTATAAGAGTGTGTGATGTGAGATATACTAAATACTATAGAGTGTGATTGTCTCAAAGTTAGCAGTAATATTTCTCTATCTTTCACATTCTGCTATTGCCTTTCAGAAATTTGTATGATTTTGTGTTTATTGTAAATATATTATGTAAATCGACTACACTGGAGGAAATCAAGAAATAATTATACATATTTTTCAATTATTACATATGTATAAGAGCCGTTCGATCGTCCTAATACTGTGTATATGATGGGTGGACAGTGTTTTCTTCCCTTATAGATGTGGTACCGAAAACGGTACCATTATTCCCAATGGCAAAAAGTATGTTTTTTTATACCAATTGGATTTTTTTTTAAATATTTTCAGTGAAACTTTAAAGAAGACGTGGGGAATTATATTCTTTTAGGTCATGGTAAGGAAATACTACAAGAGAATGTATACATGGTAATGTGTTTGCAACGTAATTAAGCAAACACTGGCGGGATTTTTTTGATAGTGATGAATTCCCAAATTAAGGCAAAAGGCTGCGATTTTTCCCAATTGCATGGGTACCGGTACCATTCCCAAAAGGGTGAAAAAAATTCGCTGGTGGAGGAGGGAGAATATGTTTTGACGTCCTAACACGGCAACAGTGTAAATACATATATGTAGTGCGAGGGAAGGTAGTCAGATTATGTTTTGCCAATCCACCAATATTTGCCCGTGACCAAACGACGACTCAAACCAAATTCAACATGCTGAAAGGACATATTTAGTTTTCATGATTGACATTGTTACCTGAAATGTGATTATAAACATGCGCAAAATGTGCGAAATTGTGTGAGTTTTGCTTTGGTTGTCACTTTGAAACCAGTTTTCTGATGTTGACCCCACCCTACCCACCCCATATCGGTTGACTTTAGACCCTGCCTAATATTCAGAACGCTTTTAATTAAACCTATGTATTATAAACATATACAACATATCTTATGCTTCGATCCTCATACCAAAGTATTTTATTACTATATATAGCGACCAACTTACTTGATTGTTGAGCTTGCGGAGCTATAACAGTGCCTGCTCTGTGGGTATTACGACAGCATGCTTGATAGCAACAGAAACAGACAAACACAGCGCCACCTATCGCACCAAGCGCAATCAATATCGGTGCCCATCTAAAGAGAATTTAATTTAAATATGTTAGTTGGCCTTTGTAAATATATAATGAATGAATCAATGCATATACGAGTTCCTTTTCAACCATACTATACAAAACTTGTTTTATTCGGCAACTATTTGGCTTAAATTGGTGAATGGAACAGCAAGAATAAAAGTTTTTATTGAATTTAACTGTACTGTATCTATGAACAATTACTCTGTAGTGAAATACATTAACATACAACTAGAGGAGTGTGTATTAGGGTGGCGAAACCACATGACATTTCGATTGGTTTCACCGCAAAAATGTAAACAAAGTGCTCGATTCAGTTAGGGTTTTCCTTCATAACTTCATTAAAATTTAACAAATTATGTTCAAGTAACGCGCACATACCCTTACAATGTGAGGTATTTCCTCCGCCGCAAAATACAATTCGGTTTATTCAGTACTTTTGAGATAAGCCCTCCCAAAATGTACACGGTCATATATTTATTTCGTATCCAAGACTTTGGGAGGGCACTCTCTGAAATCAAACTACCATTTTCGGCGTAGGAAAGAGCTCACTTTGGAGGGGTATGTGCACTTAAGTCGAATAAAAATCGATAAATATTTGAAAAGATTATGAAGCGAAAACTCGTTTTGTCACGTGGTTTCGCCTCCCTGTGTATACGACTTTAAGAAACTTCTTTAAACCATTAAGTGGTCCCGCCTTAATTCCATTAAGCGATGGGAAAGCTTATATTAGCAGGATCTTATAACAGATATTTCGACAAAATAACACGTTTAAAAATCTTTATTTTTTTACTGAAAAAACGTTCTAACCTGTTTAAAATTACCTATTCAATGTTTTAATTTTACAATATGCCCCAGCCGCTAACCCCGTTTTCGCTTCTTGGAGAAGTGGTTGGATGGGGTATGAAAGTTAATACTCAGACCACGCAATGCAAAACAAGACAACACAACGTACACATTGTCTGAGAACCACTGGATACAGAAGGATGTCGTCTCGTCACTGCGTGCCTGCAGTAGGAAAGAATCACAACATTGCAGCACTCCTAGGGACGCAGTTCCGCAGCAGTAGTTGGAGCACCACTGTGCTGGCTGGAGCTCAAACGTCAGGTCATAGTACGCCTTGCAACACTCCCCCGCCTCCGCAAACCCGACTGTGGCGAACATATAATGAGGATGTTTATGTTCATCATTAGTTTTCTTAGTTAAAGCCTTCTGAATTTGATATATAAAAGTCAAAATGTTACAAAGCTTGAACATACGAATGGTATTTAGCTATTATGATCTATACAGCAGAACGGTTTGAGATGTTCCAAGGGTGGACAATTACCATTTTTTGCGTGCATAAAATGTCTTTATTCCTGACCAATATCGCTTGTACGAGCAACATTTTTGTCCAAAAATGAAAATTTTATATTCGGGGAGGCCCCCTGAACCCAACCTGTGGAACGGGGACACCTACTGCCAAACCATCCCCTACTCGGCGCAGAACACCTCGTATTAGGAGTATGTTGAAAACAGGCCACGCTACGCCCCTGCATAGTGATGGTTGACAGCTTTTTTCTGAATATTATCAAAACATAAAAACCCGGATGATATTTAAGAGTTAGTCGTCCGGATGCGAGTAATTAAATCACTCGTGCTAACGCACTCTTGATTTAATTACTACGCATCCGAACTCCAAACTGTATTTTAACTGTGTTTTATTCACCGATAAAATACATGTACGTATTTATTATTTCCATTCTAACACAACAAGAAACCCATTGTTTACGCTATTGTGGAGGTACTATATATTATTTCGGAGGTCATGGTAATCAGGCTATGTTTACAGGCTGTTCCCTTGGGCGCCCCCGTATGCAAAGTACTGCGCGGTACAGTTTATGTTTAAATACACTAGTAGTCACGTGACAAACAATTAAGTCATTGCTTAGGTCATATAGCTTGCGCTGTATGACGTCAAACGTTCTCAGCTGGAGATGCTTATTAATGTTATTAGACTCTTATCTGTCTATGGTCAACAGACTGTGACTCATGTAAGTGGCAATAAGTATGCTTTACAACTTGAATTCCTAGAGAACTCGTTTGAAAAACTTGAATGGTATAAACACATATTTTGTAAAGTTGAAGGTTACCATTTCACTTGCTGAAATGACGTTTTCGTAAACCAGTCTACTGAAATGTAGCATGTAATCATTACTATTATATGTATATTAGCGACGAAACATTCACAAGCCTCAATAGTGCAGTCGGTCGAGGCGCCGTGTTAGTGCTCAGCAAGGTAGGGTTCGAGCATGCTGGTTTCCCTTTTTTTCTTTTTTTTTTAATTTTCATTGGTTTATATTATTCCTTTACATTTTTCACTTCGATAACGCAATCTTATACAGTTTATATGTGTTGTAATGTACACTCTAACGAACACGTGAACAATTGTATTTCTGTGGTGATGTGTACTTCTAGCACGTCGTATTACAAGGTAATTGTAATCAATATGTAAGGCATGAACAGCGAGGTCGCCCAGATTGATTTAAAATGCTTGGTGGGAAGAACTGATGGTAAAAATCGGGAAGAATGTAAGAAAAAACGGTCGTGGCGTGTATATGTCTCTGTGACAGCATTTATTTTTTTCAATATTGTTTTAACACCCGTGACTTGATATTATTATGTTAACTTCTTGTCTCTCGGCAGCTATTTTACGCTTGCGTAAAACCTTGCTTGTGTGTACTGATGCATAAGATGGGTTTATATCGAGGGGTCAGGGGCGTTCCTGGGGCTAATTTAGGTATACGCACCATCGAGTTTTGGATTCACAAATGTGCCTATCCCCACTATACCTTCAGTTTTTATTGCATTTTTCGCATTTTTGGCCCTTTTTATTTGTAAGCTTCTTTAATAGCCTGTACGCACGTGCGTACAGGCGTATGCCCAGGCACGCCCCTGGGGGTGTACAATATTTGGGAGCATGGCAAGTTTGTTGTAATTAACATTTCATTAAGATTACTCTTGAGTTTGTCTTCGTGACGTATATTTACCAAGTGACGTCATGTAACGTGGCACTTTCAACGGATGAAATATACGCGGGGAATTAATGGAACATCCGTATTTTATCGTAGAATAACATACAGTCTCATGAAAGACTGCGCAGGTCGTGTTAGAATCTTTGGTATTAGATGGAGAGGTGTTCTTTGTTAATGAGTCTATACAAACAATCCGGTCTGTGTTATACTAAATACATTTTAGTCATTAACTTATTTCTCTCACTACCGCTTAGAGACACAAATGTGAGATTCTATGAATCACATAACTCTAAAAAAGCCTCATAATATAAGCTGCCTATTTACAACCCTGTCATGTGATGACGTCTTATGTTTTGTATGATGACGTCATACGCTGACTCGGTCTTTTTCGTACGACACCGAACAATGGAACTACCTCGTCGATTTCCGCAATGCGGTATTTTGAACGGTTACGGACCATTCGCAACATCTCGTACACTGCTTCTAGGAATGACTGGATTGGCCGAGCGTCCACGATTGGGTTACGGACATCGGAGGCAATTCCGATGTATTCCGAGTTGAACGGAAAGGACAGAACGATGATTGCACCTTCATTTGCATATTTATTTCACGAGTGTAATATATGATAAATATATCACGGCTTTATTACACTCCCACACCACAATATTATTAACATTAAATATTCAAACTGTGTTCCGATTGGTTTAAACATATTTTATTTCAAAGATAACGCATTATACAATTGTTACATACAATAGTTAAATGGATTGGAACGAAAGCAAAATGCTTATAGAGATCTGATTAAAACAGTTATACCGAGGGTTGTGACCGGATACCCATTATTGATTCTTTTCCTTGCATATATCATTTACCATTTACATTCTGCGCATTACTAACGTTGTGCATGTTTACACAATACGTCATGCAACTGTCACTGTTTATATCAGCGCGTGACTTTTATCTCCACCCCCCACCCCCAACACGCACCGCCCCCCTCTCTCCACCCACCCCACCCACGCGTAAGATATTTTAGCGTTTGGATTATTAGTTAACACAGATTTATAGCAGGGTATATGGGAATATTCCAACATTTTTCATTTTACCCTGGTCTGGCACACATTGGCTCTTAAAGGGACACACGGCAATATTGAGGTTTTTATCAAGCATTAAAACTAGCCTCAAATTTTATTAATCCAGTATTATTTTGACTTTAGCCCTGCTTGCATATAATTAAAAAAAAAATAGTTTAAATGTTTTCTTCTTATTCTACATTAGGTAGAATTATTGGTAATATATAACCAATAGGTAGTAATATATGAAAAAAATGCTTTATACTGGTCTTACAATAAAATATTAATTACTGAATAAATGCAAGTAGACTTTTTAACAGATCAAGATTGCCGTGTGTTCCTTTAAAAAATCAAAAGCGGAGGATGTTTCGGAATATACATGTATATACACTGTCCGGTGTCAGAGATCGCCTTTCCGGTTTGGGCACAGGCTTTCATTGCACTAGGATAGTGAAAGGGTGGTACAGAAGAAGAGATAGTGTTATAGCAAATGTTTATAGTAAATGGCGACACAGCCTGTGCTTTTAAAAATCCAATGAAACAGCAATTTTCATGTTGTCTAATATTTTCTTTTTACGATTAATCCCCGCCCCCTTATAGTGTTGTTTTCTTGTGTTTTTTTCCTCATAATTAAAATCTTCATTTTCTTAATAAAAGTATAGGCCTGGGTATATACGGCCAAAGTGTAGCGAGCCACCAGTATATGTTTAAGTGTTCACGTGTTAAAATACAATCGTTCAATAAAATACATCAGGGTTCATCTGCATTTCATTATTCAAACTTATGTTTATGTCAAAAATGATATTATGCACAGTCTAAGGTTGGCATTTTGTCCTATACATTACATTTTAAAATAAAAGGTACAACATTATGACTTACCTGCTAGAAGAGCTTATAAAACGCGAACGCATGTGAGCATCATGTCGGATTTATGCGTAAGTGATTACAATACAAATCTATATCTGGGACAGGATCGGACATGCTGCATCTGGGCGTAACCGTGTTAGACTTGCCACAATTCATAACAGTTTTTGTGTTAGACTGCATCACCGCGCATGTTCCGTTTTACAAACTAAACAAGCTAATGCAATTGACGACTGTGGAGCACATGTTAGGCAATATATGACGTTTTATTTATTAGTTCGGTAATAGCGGCAGACCACCCGATTTGTCCTGGGTAGAACCAATCCTGTATACGTCCCGCCATTGTATGTTTTAAGTACTGGTTCTATATAGGAAAAATGGGGTGGCTTGCCTCTACCACAAAATTCGACAATCATCAATATATGAGCTAACATGTGCTAAAATTGGTCAACCTTAAGGTGGACTACAATAACAACAGAAGGCCACGTGTTTGAATGCATGTCAAAACTTGATAGTGCGCTTATCTATTAAAAGAGCATTAGACTGTGCTCTTGCACGCCCACCCACCACCCACCACCCCACTCCCTATTTTTTTTTATATATATTTTTTAAATTATATATATACTATTAATTCTCTATGGTTATACACGTCATTTATAACATTCCCTGACTGAAGTTGCTGGTATAAATCATTAAGAAGAGTCGCATATAACACTGGATGAAACAAATCATTTAAAGGGACACACGGCAATCTTCATATTTTTTATTTTGAAAAAAAAAGATGAAATAAAAGAATCTATTCAGTTTTTCTACATAACTTGCATTTGTTCAATCAGTAATATTAATTATAAGAATACTGTGAAGCAGACTGATATTTCATATTATTATTTGCTGATTATATTGTACCAATAATATATTTAAAATAAGTATAAACGTCGAACAGGCAGCTTTCGCAGAACACAGTCAATCCAAAAACACGCAAAAAGACAAACATGAATGGCAATGGAACGGTCAGTGGCAAAAAAGGCCGCTGGGGGGTTTAAACCAGGTTTGGTGCAGATTTTAGGGTGCACCAATCCTCACACTTACCCTACTGACATCCCAATAAAACGGGACAGTGTAAATAAAGAAATACCCGCCTATGGTAGAATAAGACGAAACAATGAAAACTGAAATATTTATTTAATTATATGCAAGCACGTTTAAAGTCAAAATGATACTGAATAAACAAATCGAGACGCTAATTTCAATGCATGACAAACATTTGAAGTACAATATATGACGTAGTCTGATTAAAGGGACACACGGCAATCTTGAAGATGGAATTAAGCATTACAATTAGGGTCTCGATTATTAATACAGCATTTTGACTTTAAACCTGCTTGCATATAATTAAATAACAGTTTGAGTTCTAAATTTCCTTCGTTATTCTACCACAGACTTACATATATAATAGTCAACAGTTAGTTATATGCAAAAATAATTTTCAAATTAATATTCTTATAATTAGTATTAATGATTAAACAAATGCAAGCGATGTAGAAAAACTAAGGGACGTCAGGAGATTTTACAAAGCCAAGATTGCCGTGTGTCCCTTTAATAAGAATTACTCGACTAAAATATCGACTCTGAAGCTAGTCTACAATGCAAGACAGATACCGAAAGTAGACTTCGAAGAAAGACTGAAGAAACATTTTCTGAAAATCGCACTATCCAATATCCAACAAAAACACTTTGTTTTGAGAAATTCGTTGTGGCCTGTATAATACTGATCAATAGGTGTCGTTTGTTCATGTGCATGTCGGGACACAAACAACTTTGTATAACGTCAACAATTATCGTCTCATCGCATCGAGTTTTGTAATATAAATGAATACACACATGCTCGAAAAATTGTAACAATGTGGATCTGTTTACTTTATATTGAAAAGAACTCGTGTATGGTTTCCGGTTTCTAATCCCGTATTATGTTAATACAGATTTTTTGGATATACGGTGTAGTTGCACTTTAATATTTAACTGCAAGAATGATTACCATACTTGTTTTAATAGTCGAGTTTATTAAAATCCAGTTTAGTGTTTACACAACTTTTTTAACCAATCAGTCGACGGCCTCCCGAACAGGTTAATGAACCATAGAAAAATATTCGATAGCAAGAGTAGGGCAGGTTCGTGGACCCCTATGTATCCTTCGCTTCTCTCTAGGGCGGCTCTAATTTATAACCTTAACAGTGTGTTAATTAACAGCTTAAAGAACCCGCCAAATAACGGGAGAATTACACAACAAACCCATCTATCAAAACTCTATCCAAGTGTTCAGGTCATATAATAATGTAGCCATCGAGAGTGATTAATCTAAGTTGCATGAACTTGTTTCGCAATCGATGTAAAATAAATATGTTTAAACAAAAAAAAAATATGGGCCGATTAAAAGTATAGGTTTATTGACGGGCTCTTAAAATATCCGTGAATAAATATGCGTAAAATGAATTACTAGTATGAGTTGGTAACTCTTAATACGACGCTCCAGTTTTGCGGTTTGGCCTGGTTAGTTAAAGCCGATTATATGGTGTCTACAGTATTGAGTTTGGATTCCCAAAACATGTAAGTTATATAATTATATACCCTGTCGTCAGTAGGTTTAGAAACAGTACTCTTGTAGAATTTGCCAGTTGGTGGCGGGATAGAGACTTTAACATCACCCAATAACAATGATTGATAATGAGTGATATGGGGTTTGGGGGTGATATTCAGTGGTGTCCTTTTACAACCGTACTTAGTACTATACGAGAAACATGATACGACACATTAGTTATCAAAACTCAATTACAAATTCACAAAAGATTTCAAGCCATTGTATTAGTTTAATTCACGCATCTGAATATGACTAATATAAATCATAACACAAAATATTACATACTGAACAAAAATCTACCTTCCGCCAGTAGAGCTAAAAAGTTATTCGAAAGTTAAAGGTTGGGTCTTTTGGGATCATCAAGCCCTCTTTGTGGCTTTAAAACAGAATACCGCAGAAGCCAACGCTAGGGGACGTAGAGGTGTTGCGAATTATATTACCTCTCATGAACAGACTCAATAAAACCTAGTCCACTACTTTTCCCTCTTGTTTGTGTTGCTTGCTTGCAAGGGATCCCCTATACTGTAAATCTGAATATTCTGTACTTTCAAAAAAACTCGAATCAGATGGCCAAAACTACAGACAAAAAATCGTATGGAATGATATAATTTATATTTGTTGTATATATGTATGCTGCATTTTACTTAGACACAGATACAGAAAAGGGGATTCCTGGGAAGCAAAAACACAAACAAGAGAGAAATTCAGACTCGTTTTTTTGGTGTCTGTTCATGACAGGTAATGTGGGAAGCAACACAGCTAAAGCTTCCTAGTACCAGTTTAAGCGATATTCTAATTTAAAGCCACAAATAGTGTGCTTGATGATCCCAAAGACGAACATTACACTCTATCTCGGTAACCGATCGCATATTATACAATAGTGCACAAATACTGATTATACATACAATGATATTGTGATATTTCACACATGTCAAGTGATTCTCATTGATTTAAGATACAATATCGATTTAAATCAAAGTAAATAATCATCAATCAATTATACCTGCACAGAATCAATACTATTACGAATATTTCCTATTGCATAACAGATCTAGTTTTGAACCAGTTGGCTAATAAATATCAAAGAGCTTTACAATATTAAGGAGATTTAAAGGGACACACGGCAACCTTCAAGTGTTTATCAAGCATTTATTTATTAATCCAGTTAGACTTTTGACTTTAAACCTGCTTGCATATAATTATATAAAATTTTGTGTTTCCTTTTTATCGTCTTATTCTACCATAGGTGTACATGATGCAATATAATCACCAGTGATACAATTTGCTTTTCTTATAATTAATACCAATGATTGCAAATGCAAGTTATTTAGAAAAACAAACGGGACGCCGTGAGCTTTTAAAAAATCAAGATTGCCGTGAGTACCAATTTCCAGCAGACGTCTCTCGCTGCAAACGTCAGTCTGCGTGTTACACCTGCTGTATTAAACAACTTACAAAGCATGGTATTTTTACCACAAAATGGGAAGAGGCCCAGGCCAGTCCATTTTGTAAAAAAAACTCGCTTATTTCCCTTTTTGGGAAAGATGTAAGATTCATCAAGTAAGTAAATATGAAAATACTGTGCTTTATTTATGTTTTTATCCATTTTTTATTATGATTACTGACTTCTCAGTCAGAACTGACTTAAAAGACAAAACACGTTGCAGAATTAATGCTTTTTCTCAAATTCTGAGAGACTGCTGCTTTTTGATTGGAAAATATTCTGCCACAGTTGAGAAAAACAGTCATTTTTTTCAATTGTGAAGAGACCATTTACAGGCCTCTGTTACATAAGGTAAACAAGCCCTGCAATGTAAAGCTAAAGAAATAATTATTTTCAATATATTTTGCGAAAATAATTTTCCTGGTAAGAGACTAGTACTATTGAAGCACGGGGGTTCGATTATAAGTCCGTACTAAACACACACACATGTCACTGTGTTGTTACTATTTTGACAACTGTCAGTGTCATTTTTGTTAACCGATGAGCAATTTTATGCAATTTTACTCAGCTTATTCAAAATATGAAGTATTTTATCTTAAAAGCATTAATGCTATTATTGATATATGATTTAATCTGAATATTAGTCAGTCATATATACACATTTAAATAATAAAATGCACACTATTCAGTTCCTTTGTATATCATCTGAATGCACGAACAATCGTAATGAAATTTAGTCTCAGATATCTCCCACCACCGCATTATCTTTAGGGAGGGGGGGGGGGGGGGGGGGATATTTGGACATTTTATCTTTTTCATAAAGCCACCAAAAACGTAGATGTTAGAAAATTCTAGACTCATATGAAAATTTGAATGATTTTGGACCTCATTTGTTGTCACACATAAATGCCACATTTAACATGTTTGCAACACGTTTAGTCACCACTGAGGAAGTCAAATCTTGACATGAATGACTTTCCAGATTTCTTTTCCACAGCCTCAACTGTTAGTTCTGTCCCACCAAATGTCATTTTTACTTCGACAGTGCCACCTTCTTCAGATTCTATTTCCGGTAGAGTGACAATGATCTCTCCCAGGTAGCTACACCTGGGGTCGGAAACAAACTGCGGGTCTTTATCCTTGGACGAAAACACCCTGACGTGCGCCAGAGTTTGATTTTTGCCTGCGCTTAGTGGAACGGACGATACAGCTTCTCCAACCTTTACTGGCCGACCTTGTTCCATGAATTTGTGAAACACATGTCTGACAATCTCCCGTCCTCCTACTATTTCTTTCTTTTCCTCGGGGTATTTGTCCTTGACATATAGCTTGCTCACGGCCATGCCATAGGTTCTTCTGCAAACTCTTGACGTTACAACCATAGGCGCATGCCCAAAAATAACAGCTCCTTTCAAAACTGACAATCCAGCGTCGAACGGAATAACTATCTTCATATTTGGAAACTTGGCTTTGACGGTGTCTTGTACAATTTCTGATTCTGAAAATCCACCGACCATGATGAATGTGTTGGTTCCCCGAACAGGCATTTCTGCAAGGATTTCTCTTATATGCTCTATTAGATCTTCTAGTGGCTGTTTAAAAAAGGACTTCATAATATTGGCATCAATTTTCATTTTGTCGGCAAGGCATGTTACTCTGTCTTTATATTTGCAATTGCTCTTTATATCCATTTTCAGTGTGTTTCCATTTCTCTTTGCAGAATACAAATCATAAAGCGCAACGGGAATTTTCATGGCCATCATTGGAGTCTCCGACATGTCCATTTTAACTTTTCGCTTCCTGATCTCGAACTCCCGGAACAAATCAATGGCGTCTTCCATGTGCAGAGCGAAGAAATCCTTCATTACATCAGGCCCAAATATCTCTTCAAGAAACTTTATAAAGGCCTCGTCCACCTAAAATATAAATGTTTATGTTAAACTATTTGTAACATATTTTAGGACAGCAACCTTACTGGCTTTGAATTCTAAATGATTTGCTTATATATGTAATTATATTTTCTGCACATAAACTATTCTCGATAAAGCATAGCACTATAAAACGATTGTAGTGTTTGATTTAGTTTCAACATGTACTAGTTATGCAAAGGGACAATAGTATTTATAAATTATCTGTTTCTGCTAAAAATGGTGAATAGTAAACTTGTATTATACCCTTGTCCCTCCCCATGCACCACCACTAGGTCCGTGTATCTCACATAACGAGTTGTCTGTCTCTACACGATGAACTGTGATGTCTGCCGTTCCACCTAGAAATGAAAAAAAAAAAAAGAGTTTAAATGAAATGCATTACCAGGTAATTCAAATATGATACATATGATACTTTTGTTAGTAATAATAATTTTGTAAAAAAAGGACATTTTTAGCAGTCACAAGTAATACTGAATTTTAATATTACTTAATTGAATGAGGATATGAACCATTCTCCGAGACTCCACTTAGTGGCAGTTTTCTTTAAAACTATCTCAGTCGTGTTTGATTGCTAAGAGCTAATGTTAGAGATACTGCAAACTACCGGTACATAACTCTTTTAAATTTAAGTGTTGTGTTTATATGTAATTATCTCCTTTATTATGTATTACGAATTGTTTAACGGCTCATAAACACATTGTGTAGGTTATTTCGAGCCACTCACCCAACCCCTTCACCCAATGCCCCAGTCCCTGGGTGAAACAACCTGACTTTTCTCAAAGAACTATCTTTGATACAAGCAACACTGACCAGCCAATTGGGGGTCATATATTGATAATCGCCGCTAATACTGCACTGAAGGTGGCACCCCAAGGCAACACTGACCAGCCAATTGGGGGTCATATATTGATAATCGCCGCTAATACTGCACTGAAGGTGGCATCCCAAGGCAACACTGACCAGCCAATTGGGGGTCATATATTGAAAATCGCCGCTAATACTGCACTGAAGGTGGCACCCCAAGGCAACACTGACCAGCCAATTGGGGGTCATATGTTGATAACCGCCGTTAGTACTGCACTGAAGGTGGCACCCCAAGGCAACACTGACCAGCCAATTGGGGGTCATATGTTGATTATCGCCGCTAATACTGCACTGAAGGTGGCACCCCAAGGCAACACTGACCAGCCAATTGGGGGTCATATGTTGATAATCGCCGTTTATACTGCACTGAAGGTGGCACCCCAAGGCAACACTGACCAGCCAATTGGGGGTCATATGTTGATAATCGCCGCTAATACTGCACTGAAGGTGGCACCCCCAAGGCAACACTGACCAGCCAATTGGGGGTCATATATTGATAATCGCCGCTTATACTGCACTGAAGGTGGCACCCCAAGGCAACACTGACCAGCCAATTGGGGTTCATATATTGATAATCGCCGCTAATACTGCACTGAAGGTGGCACCCCAAGGCAACACTGACCAGCCAATTGGGGGTCATATATTGATAATCGCCGCTTATACTGCACTGAAGGTGGGCACCCCAAGAGTGGCACTAAATAAATTCGATTCTTTGCAAATATACCCTCAGTACAGTTTTATTAATAACATTTACATTATTTTTTAGTTTTAGTCATAATATCCTAAATCAACATGTTTATAATTTTGGTGTTTTATGGGGATTTGTTATGATCCTATCAGAAACTATATATACAATCTGATAATATTCCCAAAATAGCAGTGATATCTGGCAACTACTGCAATACTCTCCATGGAAAGAAAGAAGAAGGGCTGGGTTCAATCATGCGTGGTGCCACTGAGTTTTGTCGGTGTGTTTTTGGACAAGACACTTTCCCTTAGCCTCGTCCGTCAATCCTCCATGGTGCCACTGAGTTCCGTCGGTGTGTTCTTGGGAAGACACTTTCCCTTAGCCCCGTCCGTCGGATGGGGACGTAAACCGGGCGGTTCCGTGTATCGGTCTATCCTCCGAGCACGTTAAAGAACCATAGGAATCTATTCGATAATAATAGTAGAACAGGTTCCCGGATTCCTGTGTATCCTTCCCCTCTCTCTGGGACGGCTCTAAATAACCTATACTGCGTTGATGAGCCGTTAAACAACATTCAATTCAATTCGTCCGTCGGATGGGGACGTAAACCGGGCGGTCCCGTGTATCGGTCTATCCTCCGAACACGTTAAAGAACCATAGGAATATATTCGATAATAAGAGTAGGGCACGGTTCCCGGATTCCTATGTATCCTTCGCCCTCTCTCTGGGGCGGTTCTAAATAATCTATATTGTGTTGATGAGCCGTTAAACAACATTCAATTCAATTCAATTCCTTGGAAAGAAGTTGATAATATATTTGAGAGCACTACTGGAATATTTTTATGAGCAACACACACCACATATGAAACAACACTTCAACACGTTATTATACAGGTAGGCTCGAATCCCACTAGGATGTAAGTGAGGAAGTGTCGATTCTTACGGATGGTGGGAGGTGTACAGTACTGGTTCTACCCAGGAAAAGTGGGTGGTTTGTCTCCACCACAAGAAAATCGACACCATAATTATATAACCTTACAGGTGTTGAAAATTACGTCCAACAAAGGAAAAGGAAAGCTATATACAGTATTATTTAGCTTACATCCGAGATCTATGACCATCATGCATGTAATTAGATTATTTTACGAGTATCACACTGCATACATTTATGAAACAACACTTCAAGACGTTATTATACAGGTAGTTAGTTTGCATTATATTGTGCAAGCTAATGAAGCCCCAAAATGCTCAGCGAACAGAGCTCATCAGAAACTATATAATTATCCAGCTTACCTCCGAGATCTATGACCATGTATTTGCACTGTTGTATATATCCAGCTTACCTCCGAGATCTATGACCATGTATTTGGACTATATATCAAGCTTACCTCCGAGATCTATGACCATGTATTTGCACTGTGGTATATATCCAGCTTACCCCCGAGATCTATGACCATGTATTTGGACTATATATCCAGCTTACCTCCGAGTTCTATGACCATGTATTTGGACTATATATCCAGCTTACCCACGAGATCTATTGACCATGTATTTGGACTATATATCCAGCTTACCTCCGAGTTCTATGACCATGTATTTGGACTATATATCCAGCTTACCTCCGAGATCTATGACCATGTATTTGGACTATATATCCAGCTTACCTCCGAGTTCTATGACCATGTATTTGGACTATATATACAGCTTACCTCCGAGATCTATGACCATGTAATTGGACTATATATCCAGCTTACCTCCGAGTTCTATGACCATGTATTTGGACTATATATCCAGCTTACCTCCGAGATCTAGGATCATGTATTTGGACTATATATCCAGCTTACCTCCGAGATCTATGACCATGTATTTGGACTATATATCCAGCTTACCTCCGAGATCTATGACCATGTATTTGGACTGTGCTATATATCCAGCTTACCTCCGAGATCTATGACCATGTATTTTGACTATATATCCAGCTTACCTCCGAGATCTATGACCATGTATTTGGACTGTGGTATATATCCAGCTTACCTCCGAGCTCTATGACCATGTATTTGGACTATATATCCAGCTTACCTCCGAGATCTATGACCATGTATTTGGACTGTGGTTTGAACATCGACTTGGTCATCTCTTCCTTGGACAGTTGGTGGGATGGCAAGTATTTACAGTAGACTGACGCTGCCTCTGGTTCCAGTGCGATACTCAGATTGTTGCTCTCTATTCCAGCCTGAAACATGAGCATTGTCACTTTCATAACTGTCTATTCTAACGCACTTGGCAAAATCCTGCAATCCCACTGGTTGACGTTAAGCAATTTGGGACTATTACATAGCGCATAACCTGTCGCAAATTCCGTCATGTGACGTTAAACCGTCATAAACGTGACGTCAGTTAGTTTTATTTCAATGCTTTGTGAGTAAAACTGTCAAAAACAATGAAATTCATTAGAAATGGCTTAACCAGTATTTAAGTTCTTAAATTTGCGACCTTATATATCAGTCGTTTAACGGGGTCAAATCGTGTTTAACGGTTCCGCTAACGCGTCGCCATTAAACACAATTTTGCGACATTAAACGACTGATATACTGTCGCAAAATTCCAAATTTCAATACAGTTAACCCTATATTATCTGCACTATTATTAATTTCAAAACAGTTAACCCTATATTATCTGCACTACTATTTATTTCAATACAGTTAACCCTATGTTATCTGCACTATTATTTAGAGATTATAACGCTGTGTATTACACGTCTAAGAACATGCAAATAAGGAGAAAAGCGTCAAAGAACTAAATGGACAATATTCTATATCATTTCTTAATGATCTCATGTGTGTGGTACAGAGACAATGTTGAATGCATGTATGACGGTTTAAATAAATCAATGCCGTAACCAGTAAATACAAAACAAAAGGAACGTATCATTTAAAAACCTGCGTTTGTATCAATGCATCTTAAAGAAACTACCTCGCCAAATAACGGGAAAATCACACGACCAAACCGTTTATTAAAACTCTATCCAGGTGTTCAGGTCATATAATAAGTATGGGCCGTATAAAAGTATATATTTCTTCACTGGTTCTTTAAATACCTGCGATTGAATATACGTAAAATGAATTATGAGTTGGTAATTCTTAATTCGATACTCCAGTTTTGGGGTTTGGCCTGGCTGGTTAAAGCCGTTTATATTGTGTCCTTACAGAATTTGGATTCTTAAAAAAGTAAGCTATGTATATATATATATATATATACCTCGTTATCAGTAGGTTTAGAAACGATGTAAATATGTTGTAAAATGTGGTTGTTGTTGGCGGGATAGCTACTCTAAAACATTCTGCTCAACTCTTGCATCTGCTTTTGTTACATGGTCTTACGAAAAACGATTCCACAATTTTAAAAAGCACACACATGTTCTTGTCTAAAACTTACTTTTTGCGCGGCTTCCCTCATAAACTGTTTTGCTCCATCCGACCATATTGCCGGCACGGTGAGAACCCAGTGAATGTCCATCTCATCAATGGCCTTGCCTTGGTTGTTTATTGTCGACAAGGCATGCTGCATTAGATACCGGATACTGAACACGAACACATCCATGGCAGCCATCGCCTTGCCCGTCTCGTCTTCGATTGTAGTCTCACGTCGAAGATACTGCAAGCAATACAAGCGTGTTTGTGTGTGTGTGTGTGTATGTGTGTGTGTGTCCTTGCCATACTTGGCGTTATGCTCCTACAGATGCTTTATTGTTAAACATATACTTTAGCACTGGTAAACATGTAACAATTGGAAATTTATTCCTAAACATTTACAGTGGTGCTAGCAGTTTGTAGTTAAAAAATATGTGTTACTATACCTGATAATTGATGATTTATTTATATTATTTGTTTAGTTACTTATTTACGTGGTAACTTTGCCACATACCAAATGAAGATGTAAACATTATAGAAAACCCGGCATAGGCAGTGCCAATGAGCAAAGGCCCCAAAACATTATTAAACTTATACTGGCTAGGTCACAATGAGATGTATTTAAATGCATTACTAATGTTAGTCTCCCCTTACTGTTAAATGTTAATCCGTTATGTTGCCAACCAAACCACGTTTCTTGTTTGTGTTTGTTGCTTCCAAAGGATCACCTTTTCAGTATTTATTGACATTCACACTAGCGTTTGTTTAGTGCTGTGTGGCGGCCGTAAAAAGTTGCCCCGACTACAAATCAGTAATTACCTCTCATGAACAGACTCAATAAAACCGAGTCTGTTACTTTTCTCTCTTGTTTGTGTTTGTTGCTTCCAAAGGATCACCTTTTCAGTATTAATTGATAGCTTAGTGGTCAGTGGTCAGAGCGCTGGTACAGTAAGCCAGATACCCCAGGTTCGAATCTCAGTTCAGGCAAGATTGATGCTACATATGTTAGAGTTTTTAATCACAAACACATTATCTTCTTACCGGCCTAGAATGCAGAATCATTTTGAATCTTTTGAAATAGTAGTAACTTTTATGGTCCTTTGTGTCATCCTGGGCAAGATCGTTATACATATCTTCAGCTTCGTATCCAAACTTATAGAACGACTTGTCTGGTTTCAGCAAGACGCATGAAGGCGTTTTGTGTGATACTGAAACAAAAACGTTAAAAAAGTAGTGAAAAAAACACAACTAGTATTACAGGTGAATGTTAACGTGGATTGCATTTGGTTGCTGATATATTTAAATTGATAAGTTTTTGTAATTAATCGAACCATTGACAAATATCTAAATGTACCTTACACGTGATTCTCGACACCGATTATCACATACAATATCTGCGCAATTAGGCATGTTCCGGTTTACTGAACAGGTGTTGATATGATGTATGGCTGAAATGCACATATCGAAAATATTTTTTGTTTTTGTTTTTAGAAATCCATGAAAATTCTAAAATAGCCTACTTTTCAATATGTACAAATTGCTGTGAAAACTGAGTCAAATGATGCATTTGCTAGATGACAATAGTATCTATTTATTTATGCATTATATCATTATAATGATTGCAAATATATAATAGTGTGTTCATTGCGAATTAATATGTGTGTAGTCTTAAAACCTATGTTTTTGATCACCCATTAGGTTTTATAGTGATTTACCCCACCCATCCGAGATCCGTACCTAATCCCTGAGAGGCTATCCATGGGGTGTTGGATGATATCTTTGTGGGTTCTGACTCGAACTCTACGCCCAGTGAAAATGCATATCCGGAGTAGGTCGTCCCAAAGTCAATAGCGACCACCATGAGATGGTCACTCTGTAAAGTCGGCATTGTGAAGGTTGTCTGACACCTAAACAAAGGAATTATATAAAGGTCAGTCACAAACATATTTTTAAATATAGTACAACACAGTATATTAGACATTTTTTCTCAATGACATATTCCTATTCGATTTTTACACAACAAGATATCGAATGTAAAGCCAATTCATTGTTCCTTGTTTACTTATATACATATATAAACACAGTTATAAATTGCGTATATACTGTATACGTATATCTATAATGTAAAATATGTAGAAAACGAAAGTTGCCACGTTAACATCATTTCTTCTAACACTAATTAAACTAACGTATATGCGTAACTATTTTACAATATCTATACTCAATATATCGTGTGCGATATTACATAAATTTGAGATAATGTAAACACATTTAATTAGTGTAACATTAAATATACACAAATACTGTATCCTACCCCTCCACTCAGTAACTAAACTAGATCAAATCAACAGTTCGGAATGTTTCGAAAACAAAGGAAATTATCAGAAGGTTTATAGACGTAAACGTAAATAATAAACAACTTACCTTAATGCTTCACAGTGGTTTTACTCGGTTTAAGTTTATAAACTTAACTTAACTTAAGTTTGTAAAATCACGTTATGAATTATACTTCTTCTTTCGTTTTCGTCTTATAGCCTTATGC
The DNA here is from genome assembly GCA_037043455.1 of Cyrtodaria siliqua. NCBI lineage: Eukaryota > Metazoa > Mollusca > Bivalvia > Adapedonta > Hiatellidae > Cyrtodaria > Cyrtodaria siliqua. The sequence continues at coordinate 38,638 of JAWPHD010011938.1, forward strand.
GATTTAAAGGTCGCCCAGGGTTTGTAAACAACGTTTATCAGATCAAATGTTCATCTTACTGTCAACTTAAAGGGACACGCGCCAATTTTCAATAAAAACTTGCATATTTGAAAGCCACTGTCATGAATAATAGTGTTAAAGGGTATATAATAACGAAGACAAAATGAAAAGTCGAAACTGTATTATCTTTACTTGTATGCAAGCAGATTTAAAGCAAGCAATATATCTAATTAATAAATCGAGATTCTGATTGTTATGCTTGTTAGCCTTTTCAATAGTGCAGTGTGCCCTTTTAGAGGGACACACGGCAATCTCGAACGGTTTATCAACCATTGAAATTGGCGTCGCGATTTATTTATCCAGTATCATTTTTACGTTTAAACCTGTCTGAATAACTGAATAAACAATTGAGTTTTCTTTTTTTTATCTTATTTTGCCATAGGTTTAAATACACTATTGATGCAATATTATCAACAATTAGTGATATACAAAACCAATGTGCTTTATACAATTCCTATTATTAATATTGATGATTGAACAAATGCAAAATAAGTAGAAAAACTAACGAAACGTCGTGATTTTTAAAAAATCAAGATTGCCGTGTACCCCTTTAAGGATCAAGTGGCGATTCTTACGGATGGCGGGTTCTTACGGATGGCGGATTCTTACGGATGGCGGGAGGTAGGTCTAATTACACTAAATCAACAGGATGTGCTCGCCTGGTGCAGTCGAAAGTAGTTCTGTATTAAAGAGTGCTAATCTTTTTTTCTTTAAAAACTTTTTTTAGTGCAGTTTCCTGTTATTTTTTGGCTGTAACTGTATTCTGGACATGTTGTTGATATTTGAAAATGCAGCTCATCATGTTTTTGACAGATTTTGATATAAATTTGAGAAGTGAAAGTAGACAGGGTATGAAATTGCAAGGGGTAAAAATAGTGTTGACCTTTGACCCGGTGTTAGTAAACAACTGAAGAAATGTTTCTTAGAAGGTATTAAACCCCCTATTTCCTTGTTGATGTTTAATAGCAGACATGTTTATTTGCATGATAAAGTAAGTTTCCCAGAATTCTAACGAGGTTTGAGTTTTTAACAGGTTGTCAAAATTCTAACTTTACTATGGAAGGGCAATGGAGACTCATTTGCGCTATTATAACCTAAAACTGGGTGGTCTGCCTCCACCACAAAAAAATCGACCGTCATATATAACCTTACATGTAGTCCAATCAAGTTAGCTCTAGCCCGTCATAAATTGCAACATAAGGTGTCTTGATGAATTTGGATACCTCTAATGTATATTGTACACTAAAGAAAGTTGAGGAAAATCGAAGAATATGATTTGATTTTTTTTCGGGAGTTTTAGCATAGCTGTTTTACAATTATACATTGTTTACATATCGGCGTTTATGAATAAGTATGTGTCCCTGCATTGGTATACACTCTTGTAAAGAAAGACTGTTTAGAAAGTTAACATATTTCTAACAAAATTACATACTTTCATTACATTTATTATATAAAAATATCCACATTAGATAATAAGGCGATATAATATTACCCCACCCACATTTTATCAAGTGTGAAGATTGTTAACTACATACATTATCTCATTTTAAATGAAATATTAAGTTCAACTCTATGTATATAACCAAAAACATGTCAAACACATCATTTAATGTTCCAGGTTTAATTTGACTATATTTATTCCACATGTGATGACATTAAAAGTACACCATAGACAATTAAACGCAGAATCAATTTGTGAACATCCCATGATACTGTCGCTGACGTAAACAGTCGAAGACATGCTATTTGTGGCATTTAACCATTCATTTTCAATAATGTCAACATACGTGATAGGTATGTATGTTATATTGGTTATGTAATATATTTGTATGATTGGGGGAAACACAGCGATCATACAGAAGAAATTTAGAACCTGAATGCAGACGACATGAAGTGTCATGTGTTTTCGCGAGGTGGTGTGTAAAACAATTAACGACGGTTTAATCCAAGGTTTTATACCGGGTAGATTTGTTCGGCATGTTGCAGATAATGTAGACCATAACATCAGAACAATTGATGGATTTAATACATTTCATGGAATGGGCAATATTGCAGCAGCAACTAGATCTGGCAAGCCTACACCAAAATTAACGGTGTCTTCAGATGATTTCATAAGCCTCGGTAGAATAAATATAAGCTTTTACAAACCACAGGACAACAGTATGGCTTCATTAAAGTATGGAAAACTTCAGATACTTCCAATTTTGAATGACACATGTAATGCTGACCTGCTATGGAAAACATCCTGGTACTGAAATCCTAGACACCCTCATGGAATGGTTTATGCAGATGGTTCAGCATGGCCCTCACCCTGGCAAGTCATCGATAGTATTTATGCCGATGATCGATTTGAAATCAAGTGATGAATCCTGTATTTATTCAACTATGAACTTCGTGAGCGAGCAGGCTAAGCAATATGACGTTACACCGATTCTCACTTTTGACCAGCCTCCGTTGTGGAAGGCATTTGAAATAGAACAGAATGAACCATCAAATAGTGCTATCCCAAACATTGTTTTAAGGCTAGGAGGACTTCACATTGAAATTAGTTTTCTTGGAAGCATTGGCCATCTGATGGGAGGGTCCGGACTGCAAGAATTACTAGAGATTATTTATGCCGATACAGCTGTTTTCACATATTCTCAGTGGAAAGGCGATATCAGGAGCGATAAGGGGACACATTCTCACAGAAGCAGTCCTTAATAGTATTATGCTGTCTAAAGTGTATGATGTATCTCTCCCATAGGGTTTTACAATTCATTGTCAGAAGAGGAAACAAGCCAATTCCACGAAAGAGCAGAACTTGAACCAAGTACAAGCACAAGTATTACAGACTTATGGGAAGGCACTTTTGGATATTCTGATAAAGTTTGAATCGGATATAATAAATCCAGAAGGTGAAACGCAAAATGACTTGACAGACGCAGAAGAACTCCTGCGGAAATTGCTAAGCAATGAAATAGACATACACACAGTTTGTTCAGATAATATATTTGATAAAATTGGTGCATCATTGGACAGATACAAGACATCATTGGCTAAAAGAAGGACTGCATCGTTATGGATGCAATACCTTGAAATGGTTGAACTGTTGAGATTGTTTATCAAGGCTGAATGTACAGGAAACTGGGCTCTCCATCTGTATGCGTTATCAGAAATTACCATACTTTGCATCTTCAGGACATAATCTATATGCTAAGTCAGTATATCTGTACCTATATAGCATGTCACAACTTGAAGTAAAACATCACAACGTATTCAAGTCATTCCAAGAAGGATATCATGTTGTTAGGTTAAGCGACAGATACTGGGCTGGACTTTCTAAGGATTTGGTAATTGAGCAAATGCTAATGCAGAGTATGAAAACATCTGGCGGTCTCACAAGAGGTAGAGGCATGACTGAAGTCCAGAGAAAGGTTTGATTGTTATCTAACCAGCATGTGCAGAAGTAAATCAGGCGATGCAAGAACTGACTGGTGTTCTATACACATCAAGTGAATAGCACAAAGACAGCAGCAATACCAGAATATCAAGACATCCATTTAGTGAAGATCCGTTAATGTTGACAGTGCCAAAGAAATTGGAAAAGACATTGTGAAATCCATGGAAGGGACTATTGTAAATGAGAATTCTTTTAAGAAGAAAAAACATGATGAAAAAGTACACGTTGATCGCAGTTATTGTTTCAAAGATTAATTTCTGCTGCTAGAGGTATGATTCCTAATGAAGAGCTATCTTCCTTGTTCACATAAGAATTGTGCACTTACCCTCCTGGGCTCTTTGATAAAGATGGTTTGCTTAGAGCAGCAAACAAGCCCAAGTTAGCTGAAGCACTTTGGAGTTGTATTGATATTCAATCCATCCACAACTATCCCTGCAGATGTTCAATATGTGCTGGCTGGTGGGGCATTACTACAACGCATTCCGTGGCCTCGAGGTATTACGTAAGATGGGATGTGTAATTTTTACGCACAATATATTATCATCAAGTACAAAAGTGATGCTGTGGTAATATTTGATGGTTAACGAACGATACCGCACACCTACGGCGTAATTCAGGTCAGGTAGGGAAGACAATAAACTTTCTATGTGACATGACAGTGAACATGAAAAAGGATATGTTTCTTGCTAACTCGAAGAACAAGCAACGTTTTATAAGCATGTTAAGTGAGATGCTGAATGCCAGTGGAATTAAAACACATCAAGCATTGGGGGATGCAGATGTCCTGATAGTAACTACGGCTGTTGAACATGCAGCAATTACGCCAATAGTTGTGATCGGAGATGATACAGACTTGTTAGTGCTTCTGTGTTATTACGCCAATCCCGAAACTCACAGCATTTACTTCAACCCTGAACAAAAGAAGAACATGAAATCAAAACGAAAGATCTGGGACATTAAGCGAATAAATGTGAAGCTTGGAGAAAAAATATGCAAGAACATACTTTTCATACATGCTATACTTGGATGTGATACAACATCTTGCCTATTGGGCATTGGTAAGGGCTTATCGCTGACGAAATTTCAAACAAATCAAAACTTCCGCGAGTGTGCAGCTGTTTTTGGTTCTGAAAATGCAACGAAGGAGGAAATTGTACGAGCGGTGGAGGAGGCCGTAGTCATTTTGCACAATGGAAAACCAGGGGACACACTTGATTCACTAAGAGTCAATAAGTTCTTTCAGAAAGTATCTTCAAGCGTTACGTTTGTGACCCCTGAAAGTATACCACCAACGTCGGCAGCAGCAGTTCATCATAGCCTGAGAGTGTTCCATCAACTTCAAGTATGGAATGACAAAGAAGACTGGGTTGGAAATTATCAAAAGGGAAGTTGGTAGGTGTACAAACACTGAAAGCCCCTGCACCAGAGTGTTTGTTGAAAGTTGTCAGATGCAAATGTAAGTCGGATTGCCGGACGGCACGCTGTACATGTAAAAACACGGACGGGAATTCTCGCCTATGTGTGAAGAATGCAGAGGTAACAGTTATTTAAATTCTGCTCATTCAACCAGCATCGAAAATGTTGAGAGTGATCGAAATTATTATGTTAATTGAGGTCTGTTGAATTAACTAAAGAAAACGGAAAATGTATTTAGCGCGACATTTAACTTTGAAGTGTTGACGGAGATATCCTGAAACCTAAATTACTCTACGAGAATAATATCTGAATGCTCTATGTACAAATGACAAAATATGTAACTTTTAAATTCTACTTGGATTCATATGGCGAAAATATAAAAATGTGACAAAATAGTTAGCGTTAAGTATAATATTACACATTATAATTGAGGTGGGTGGGGTATTCTTATGTAATATTTATGCTATTTATAGACATATGGCACATTTTAAATCAGTGATTATATACAGCTTCATACTAGAACTCATTTTGAGTCAAACTAACTGTAAAAACAACATACAAATGTGGAAGAAAATCTATATATATACTCGATAAAACGCACATAAAATATTTTCGACGTTTGAAGTATGTGTACACGTAAATGTTAAAAAAAATGTGTAGAAAATGACGTAAAACACAAACAAATACAAACCTTTAAAGGATCGCCAGATGTATAATGGCATTTCCTGATACGTACGTGCATGCAGGTGACGACATGACAAGCATATGCATGGGGACAATTCTTCTTTTATTTATTGACATTAATTTTGAAGTATTGCGAGCAGTACATTTGTTTGCATGTTTTGGGATAGAGGGGACGGACCGGGGCAAAATGGAAAGACATAGGACGAAAGCTGTAATAACATGCTGGTTAGTATGTTTCATCATTCACTCCTAAGATTATCTCTGGGAAGGGTTTAATCTAATGTTGGTAAAACATTTTACCAAACCCATTTGTCATTATAATATTTGTTTATATTTGCTCTGTATGTAAAATATTGGCAATAAAATATGTTTAAATCAAGAAGATCTCTGCATATTTCAAGCCTCTGCATAGATCATGAAATATCTCTACTAACACATCGACATACCTCGGCATATTTCATGAAATATCTGTGCTAACACATGGACATACCTCGCATATTTCAAGCCTCGGCATATGCCATGAAACTTTTGACAAAACTCGGCATATTTCATGACATCATGTTAACATCTCGTTGGATACTCACTAACCCGCCAAATAATAGCCAAATTGCATTACCAATTCCGTTGATCAAGGCTCTATCGTGTTGTTCAGATAATATATTGATGTGAATTTGCCGATTAAAAGTATAGGTTATATTCACGGGATCTTAAAATACTCGTGATTGAATATGCGTAAAATGAATTATGAGGTGGTAACTCTTAATTCAACGATCCACTTTTTGGGTTTTACCTAATAGTTAAAACCGTTTATACTGTGTCTATAGAGTGTGGATTCTCGAAATAAATACGTTATATATACTGTCAGAAACGGTGAAACTCTGTTGTTAAATGAATCTGTTGATGGTGGGATAATTTTGTGTTCGATAAGTATATGATCGATAACAGCCATAGTTTCCTGTATGTGTTTTTTAAAATAAATATTAAAGTATCAGACATTATTATATAACCTATAAATAGACGCGTTTTCATTGGCTAAAAAGTAATTTTTTAGAAAAAATATCTAGCGATATTGACCTGTTTTTTTGATATTGACCTGTTTTTTTCATATTGACCTGTTTTATATAATTGTTTTTTTGATATTGACCTGTTTTATATAATTGTAAATTGAGGGTTATATAATAAAACAGTTATGGACTTTTCAGCTGTTATACATGATGTTGATATGCACCAAAAAATCATTATTGACCTCGGCTATCGCCTCGGTCAATAATGATTTTTTTGGTGCATATCACATCATGTATAACAGCTGAAAAGTCCATAATTGTATAATAAGCATCGAGATGGAATAAACAGCTCTGAAATTTCACCGAGACTAGAAGAATCCGTCACGAGTGTCCGTGTGAGATAGGGAAATCTCATCCGAGGGTCAGAATTGTAACTAAGGAGGAGGCTCTCCTATCTCACATGGATAAACTTGTGATTATATTTCTCCCATTATACGTTTAGTGCATGCACACCTCAATGACTGTATTTGATTTTACGCTAGAACAAGGCGTCGTCATCATCGAGTATGTTGATTTAAACATCGAGATGGGCGATGGGCGTTACAGTCCATCGAGGTGTTAAAATCAACCAACCAAACATTTGTTTTGTAGCATGTCCATGTCATCTGTCTACCATACTCTAACTTTCGATAACTGGTAGATAGAGTGAACCAGTCATTCTAACATGTGTTATTTTCAGTTAAATGTGCAAATGTGCAAACTGTGCAAATACAAAGGAAATATCAGCGACCATGTTGCAATTCCAATTTTCAACTGTGCACATTACAAAGGGAATTTCAGCGACCATGCTAAAGACAAATTTAACGCTATTGATTGGATCAGGACCTTTTTAGTATACATCTGCAGTACCTGATTGGATGAAATTATTTTTTTATTATATTAGTAGATATTTCAATATATTATCTAAATAATAAAATGCATGTAAACTTTCGGATATCACCTATTCAAATGAGGGGCTGGCGTGGCGCAGTCGGTAGCGAGGCGGATTTGTAACCGGAGGCCCCGGGTTCAATCCTCCGTGGTTCCACTGAGTTCCGTCGGTGTGTTCTTGGGCAAGACACTTGACCTCGTCCGTCGGATGGGGACGTAAACCGGGCGGTCCCGTGTATCGGTCTATCCTCCGAGCACGTTAAAGAACCATAGGAATCTATTCGATAATAAGAGTAGGGCAGGTTCCCGGATTCCTATGTATCCTTCCCCTCTCTCTGGGGCGGCTCTAGATAACCTATACTGTGTTGATCAGCCTTTAAACAACATTCAATTCGAATCATTTGAATATAGGATATTACAAACCTGCTTTAAAAAGCATTCAAAACAAATGGATGACTTTGTCCACCTATCTGTATGAATTGAATTGAATTGAATTGGATTTTATAGTCGCACCAACAGCTAAGGTCATATGGCGACTTTCCAGCTTCCATTGGTGGAGGAAGACCCCAGGTGCCCCTCCGGGCAATTTTCGTGCACGGGCGGGCACCTGGGTAGAACCACCGACGTTCCGCAAGCCAGCTGGACCTATCTGTATGAGTGATATCGCTTATAAATGATGTCACCAAATAGTATACAGTGGCATAGCTTCCTATAGGCACTGTAGGTACGTGCCTACACTTTTTCCTCAAAAATGAAAAATATAAAAATGCTAAAAAACTGAAGGTGGGTGGGGGTGAGGTGGGGGGTTTTGGTGTATAGTGTACAGCAAAAACTGCAAAATATGCCTCAAAATGCCTCATAATGCAGCTACGGCGATATAGAATTTCAAAATTGTCCGTACACCCATAGAAAAATGGTGCCTACACATTGATTTTTGCCACCCATTCATACCTATATGTCATACTATCTATTAACGCGGGCGATATCAGAATAACTTACTTGGTGATATCACCAACTAAACTTAAAGAAACTAACAAGCCAAATAACGGCAAAATAACACTATAAAACATATTATTAAAACTCTACCCTAGTGTTCAGGTCATATACAGTACATTTGTTCATAACCGTGTTTTGAAAAGACAAATTTTCGCAGTCTTCTTCAACCTTATTTTAAAATGCAAATATGAAAGTGTTTATGGTGTTGGATGACATTATTTATAACTTCCTTTTTTATAAAGTTTGATTTTGTAACATGGACCTGAATAGACGACAATAAATACAATTCGAATGAATGTTGCTTTAGTGTTACAAATTCAACAAAACGTTAGTACAAGACAAACATTTTAATAAACATATATGAAAAGCAGAATATGATTGTTTTGGTAAGAAAACACAAACACTGCAACACGTTTACTTAAGACTCTGTCTCGCATCAACCTGAAAAAGAAATGAAACTTATATTTGAAAATAATTCTATTGTAATTTCAAACAGATATGGTGGAACAGTTCAACATAACATACTAAAATATGCTTTGTAACTACTTCCCGATAGCTATGCCAAACAAATATAGTCTCGTGACCTGACGTAATAAATTCGTCTAATGTCAGTTTCATTCAAGAATAATAGATATATAAGAATTTAAGAAAGTTAACCCGTTCACCACCAAATTTCAAATGTCGTCTGCTAAAATTTGAATTCAAACCTTCCAGTGATATTTCATATATAAAGTGGTATTTTCTAAGTGGCGAACAGTGTAAACCCTTATCAGCCTGCACTGGCTGATCTGGGTTTACACTGGTCGTAAAAATAAATGTATTCGACAGTGGCAGCGAAAAGATGAATGGAGTGATAACGTAATCAATCAAACATGGGTTCCGACGATGGCGAAAGGGTAACATTTAATTAATCTACAGAGTTTCGTACTGACCTGACCCGACGACACACGCACACATTTGCTGACTGTACACCCTATCTCCATGACATGTGTACGGTATAAAACCAACACCCCATAGGTAAGTCTCAAAATACTGTGGACCCAGCTGAGGCATGGCTCTCCTACTGCATTCTGCAGAGAAAATGCACACAAGTCAAACAGGAAATGTGGCTGTCACAGAGCACAGTCAACGGAAAACACACTAAAACAAATCATCAATTACAATGTAAATAAGACATCACAAACACACCGGTTGGCAAGCTAAATGCACTGTAAAGTGTTCTTTTTTCCCGCAGTAAACACCAATAATATAATAAACACTTATACAAATCTTCCGTAATTCTCATTCTATGTATTATATATGTTTGTCCTCAATGTTCTCGGTATTATAATGAATTCTGTGAATACAAATAATTGTATTGTGAACAATGGTTGTTTTTACCATAAAACTGTCAATTATTTGGCACATACCAAATCTTCTAGTTTTCAACGCAAACTATCAGTGATTAACAATGTGTTACTGAAATAAATACCTTCTTAACACGCAAATACATTAGGAAGCCTGATCAATGATATCAAATAAATTAATATTACACCAAAAAAATAAATATTATACGATAATTGTAAGGTTTCATTTAACTACTTCGTACACCCATACACCAATATAACAACAACATAGCAACAAAACGTAATGTTTACCTTCAAACACGCGACTGTCTTCATTGTGTGTACTATCAGCTGGAATTAATTAATGTAACATGTTAATTAATTGTTTTATAAAGTAAAGCGTTATATTAAATAATTATTGCATTAATAAATTAGTTTTGAGATGGTCGCTGACATTTCCTTTTTACTTGCAGAGTTGTATATCATTTAATTGAAAATAACACCTGTCAGAATGACTGGCCGTCAGAATGACTGGTGTACTCTAACTACCAGTAATCGGAAGTTAGAGTATGACAGGCAGATGAAATTGACATGCTTCAAAACAAGTATAGTCTCATCTTGTTGCTTGATTTAAACACCGATTGGCTACCCCAATGTCGATGTTTCAATCAACCAAGCCAATGAGAACATACTCTATCTATTACTTGTATTAATTATGTTAATCAATTATTGTATTATGTTAATTAATAAACAATCAATACGTATTATTCTTATAAATGATCAGTCATAAACAAATAATAACTTAAATTAATCACTAATTATACACAGGTACTTACTTTTACAACGGATTTAGCATAAACAACGAAAATTTGTGAGGATGATATACTATAACACATTAGTACACGGATGATATGATATAACACAGTAGTTCAGAGATGATATGATATAACACATTAGTACAAGGATGATATGATATAAGACATTAGTACCAGGATAATATGGCATAACAGAGTAGTTCAGAGATGATATGGTGTAACACAGTAGTTCAGAGATGATATGTATAACACAGTAGTTCAGAGATGATATGATATAACACATTAGTACAAGGATGATATAATATAAGACATTAGTACAAGAATGATATGATATAACACATTAGTACAAGGGTGATATGATAAAACACATAAGTACAAGAATGATATGATATAACACATTAGTACAAGGATGATATGATAAACACATAAGTACAAGGATGATATGATATAACACATAAGTACAAGGATGATATGATATAAGACATTAGTACCAGGATGATATGGTATAACACTGTAGTTCAGAGATGATATGATATAACACATTAGTTCAGAGATGATATGGTATAACACAGTAGTTCAGAGATAATATAACACAGTAGTTCAGAGATGATATGATATAACAAAGTAGTTCAGAGATGATATGGTATAACACAGTAGTTCAGAGGTGATATGATATACCACAGTAGTTCAGAGATGATATGATATAACACAGTAGTTCAGAGATGATATGATATAACACACTAGTACAAGGATAATATAATATAAGACAGTATTTCAGAGATGATACGATATAACACAGTAGTTCAGAGATGATATGATACAACACATTAGTACAAGGATGATATGATATAAGACATTAGTACCAGGATGATATGGTATAACACAGTAGTTCAGAGATGATATGATCTAACACAGTAGTTCAGAGATGATATGGTATAACACAGTAGTTCAGAGATGATATGATATAACACAGTAGTTCAGAGATGATATGATATAACACAGTAGTTCAGAGATGATATGGTATAACACAGTAGTTCAGAGATAATATGGTATAACACAGTAGTTCAGAGATGATATGATATAACACACTAGTACAAGGATGATATAATATAAGACAGTAGTTCAGAGATGATATGATACAACACAGTAGTTCAGAGCTGATATGATACAACACATTAGTACAAGGATGATATGATATAACACATTAGTACAAGGATGATATAATATAAGACATTAGTACAAGAATGATATGATATAGCACATTAGTACAAGGATGATATAATAAAACACATAAGTACAAGAATGATATGATATAACACATAAGTACAAGGATGATATGATAAACACATAAGTACAAGGATGATATGATATAACACATTAGTACAAGGATGATATGATATAAGACATTAGTACCAGGATGATATGGTATAACACAGTAGTTCAGAGATGATATGATATAACACAGTAGTTCAGAGATGATATGATATAACACAGTAGTTCAGAGATGATATGATATAACACAGTAAATCAGAGATGATATGGTATAACACAGTAGTTCAGAGATGATATGATATAACACAGTAGTTCAGAGATGATATGATATAACACATTAGTTCAGAGATGATATGATATAACACAGTAGTTCAGAGATGATATGATATAACACAGTAGTTCAGAGATGATATGATATAACACAGTAAATCAGAGATGATATGGTATAACACAGTAGTTCAGAGATGATATGATATAACACAGTAGTTCAGAGATGATATGATATAACACATTAGTACAAGCATGATATGATATAAGACAGTAGTTCAGAGATGATATGATATAACACAGTAGTTCAGAGATGATATGATACAACACATTAGTACAAAGATGATATGATATAACACATTAGTACAAGGATGATATAATATAACACATAAGAACAAGAATGATATGATATAACACATTAGTACAAGGATGATATGATAAACACATAAGTACAAGGATGATATGATATAACAGATTAGTACAAGGATGATATAATATAAGACATTAGAACAAGAATGATATGATATAACACATTAGTACAAGGATGATATGATAAACACATAAGTACAAGGATGATATGATATAACACATTAGTACATGGAAGATATGATATAAGACATTAGTACCAGGATGATATGGTATAACACAGTAGTTCAGAGATGATATGATATAACACATTAGTTCAGAGATGATATGATATAACACAGTAGTTCAGAGATGATATGGTATAACACAGTAGTTCAGAGATGATATAACACAGTAGTTCAGAGATGATATGATATAACACAGTAGTTCAGAGATGATATGATATAACACAGTAGTTCAGAGATGATATGGTATAACACAGTAGTTCAGAGATGATAAGGTATAACACAGTAGTTCAGAGATGATATGGTATAACACAGTAGTTCAGAGATGATATGATATAACACAGTAGTTCAGAGATGATATGATATAACACAGTAAATCAGAGATGATATGGTATAACACAGTAGTTTAGAGATGATATGATATAACACAGTAGTTTAGAGATGATATGGTATAACACAGTAGTTCAGAGATGATATTGTATAACACAGTAGTTCAGAGATGATATGATATAACACATTAGTACAAGGATGATATAATATTAGACAGTAGTTCAGAGATGATATGATATAAAACAGTAGTTCAGAGATGATATGATACAACACATTAGTACAAGGATGATATAATATAAGACATTAGTACAAGAATGATATGATATAACACATTAGTACAAGGATGATATGATATAAGACATTAGTACCAGGATGATATGGCATAACACAGTAGTTCAGAGATGATATGGTTATAACACAGTAGTTCAGAGATAATATGATATAACACATTAGTACAAGGATGATATAATATAAGACATTAGTACAAGAATGATATGATATAACACATTAGTACAAGGATGATATGATAAAACACATAAGTACAAGAATGATATGATATAACACATTAGTACAAGGATGATATGATAAACACATAATTACAAGGATGATATGATATAACACATTAGTACAAGGATGATATGATATAAGACATTAGTACCAGGATGATATGGTATAACACAGTAGTTCAGAGATTATATGATATAGCACATTAGTTCAGAGATGATATGATATAACACAGTAGTTCAGAGATGATATGGTATAACACAGTAGTTCAGAGATGATATAACACAGTAGTTCAGAGATGATATGATATAACACAGTAGTTCAGAGATGATATGATATAACACAGTAGTTCAGAGATGATATGGTATAACACAGTAGTTCAGAGATGATATGGTATAACACACTAGTACAAGGATGATATAATATAAGACAGTAGTTCAGAGATGATATGATATAACACAGTAGTTCAGAGATGATATGATACAACACATTAGTACAAGGATGATATGATATAACACATTAGTACAAGGATGATATAATATAAGACATTAGTACAAGAATGATATGATATAACACATTAGTACAAGGATGATATGATAAAACACATAAGTACAAGAATGATATGATATAACACATTAGTACAAGGATGATATGATAAACACATAAGTAAAAGGATGATATGATATAACACATTAGTACAAGGATGATATGATAAACACATTAGTACAAGGATGATATGATATAAAACATTAGTACAAGGATGATATGATATAAGACATTAGTACCAGGATGATATGGTATAACACAGTAGTACAGAGCTGATATGATATAACTAATTAGTTCAGAGATGATATGATATAACACAGTAGTTCAGAGATGATATGGTATACCACAGTAGTTCAGAGATGATATGATATAACACAGTAGTTCAGAGATGATATGATATAACACATTAGTTCAGAGATGATATGGTATAACACAGTAGTTCAGAGATGATATAACACAGTAGTTCAGAGATGATATGATATAACAAAGTAGTTCAGAGATGATATGGTATAACACAGTAGTTCAGAGATGATATGATATACCACAGTAGTTCAGAGATGATATGATATAACACAGTAGTTCAGAGATGATATGATATAACACACTAGTACAAGGATGATATAATATAAGACAGTATTTCAGAGATGATACGATATAACACAGTAGTTCAGAGATGATATGATACAACACATTAGTACAAGGATGATATGATATAACACATTAGTACAAGGATGATATAATATAAGACATTAGAACAAGAATGATATGATATAACACATTAGTACAAGGATGATATGATAAACACATAAGTACAAGGATGATATGATATAACACATTAGTACAAGGATGATATGATATAGGACATTAGTACCAGGATGATATGGTATAACACAGTAGTTCAGAGATGATATGATATAACACATTAGTTCAGAGATGATATGATATAACACAGTAGTTCAGAGATGATATGGTATAACACAGTAGTTCAGAGATGATATAACACAGTAGTTCAGAGATGATATGATATAACACAGTAGTTCAGAGATGATATGGTATAACACAGTAGTTCAGAGATGATATGATATACCACAGTAGTTCAGAGATGATATGGTATAACACAGTAGTTCAGAGATGATATGGTATAACACAGTAGTTCAGAGATGATATGATATAACACACTAGTACAAGGATGATATAATATAAGACAGTAGTTCAGAGATGATATGATATAACACAGTAGTTCAGAGATGATATGATACAACACATTAGTACAAAGATGATGTGATATAACACATTAGTACAAGGATGATATAATATAACACATAAGTACAAGAATGATATGATATAACACATTAGTACAAGGATGATATGATAAACACATAAGTACAAGGATGATATGATATAACAGATTAGTACAAGGATGATATAATATAAGACATTAGAACAAGAATGATATGATATAACACATTAGTACAAGGATGATATGATAAACACATAAGTACAAGGATGATATGATATAACACATTAGTACAAGGATGATATGATATAAGACATTAGTACCAGGATGATATGGTATAACACAGTAGTTCAGAGATGATATGATATAACACATTAGTTCAGAGATGATATGATATAAAACAGTAGTTCAGAGATGATATGGTATAACACAGTAGTTCAGAGATGATATGATATAACACATTAGTACAAGGATGATATAATATAAGACAGTAGTTCAGAGATGATATGATATAAGACAGTAGTTCAGAGATGATATGATACAACACATTAGTACAAGGATGATATAATATAAGACAGTAGTTCAGAGATGATATGATATAAGACAGTAGTTCAGAGATGATATGATACAACACATTAGTACAAGAATGATATGATATAAGACATTAGTACCAGGATGATATAGCATAACACAGTAGTTCAGAGATGATATGGTTATAACACAGTAGTTCAGAGATAATATGATATAACACATTAGTACAAGGATGATATAATATAAGACATTATTACAAGAATGATATGATATAACACATTAGTACACGGATGATATAATAAAACACAAAAGTACAAAAATGATATGATATAACACATAAGTACAAGGATGATATGATAAACACATAAGTACAAGGATGATATGATATAACACATTAGTACAAGGATGATATGGTATAACACAGTAGTTCAGAGATGATATGATATAACACAGTAGTTCAGAGATGATATGATATAAGACATTATTACAAGAATGATATGATATAACACATTAGTACACGGATGATATAATAAAACACATAAGTACAAAAATGATATGATATAACACATAAGTACAAGGATGATATGATAAACACATAAGTACAAGGATGATATGATATAACACATTAGTACAAGGATGATATGGATAACACAGTAGTTCAGAGATGATATGATATAACACAGTAGTTCAGAGATGATATGATATAAGACATTATTACAAGAATGATATGATATAACACATTAGTACACGGATGATATAATAAAACACATAAGTACAAAAATGATATGATATAACACATTAGTACAAAGATGATATGGTATAACACAGTAGTTCAGAGATGATATGATATAACACATTAGTTCAGAGATGATATGATATAACACAGTAGTTCATAGATGATATGGTATAACACAGTAGTTCAGAGATGATATGATATAACACATTAGTTCAGAGATGATATGGTATAACACAGTAGTTCAGAGATGATATGATATAACACATTAGTTCAGAGATGATATGATATAACACAGTAGTTCAGAGATGATATGGTATAACACAGTAGTTCAGAGATGATATGATATAACACATTAGTTCAGAGATGATATGGTATAACACAGTAGTTCAGAGATGATATGATATAACACATTAGTTCAGAGATGATATGATATAACACAGTAGTTCAGAGATGATATGGTATAACACAGTAGTTCAGAGATGATATGATATAACACAGTAGTTCAGAGATGATATGATATAACACAGTAAATCAGAGATGATATGATATAACACAGTAGTTCAGAGATGATATGATATAACACAGTAGTTCAGAGATGATATGATATAACACAGTAAATCAGAGATGATATGATATAACACAGTAGTTCCGAGATGATATAATATAACACAGTAGTTCAGAGATGATATGGTATAACACAGTAGTTCAGAGATGATATAACACAGTAGTTCAGAGATGATATGATATAACACAGTAGTTCAGAGATGATATGGTATAACACAGTAGTTCAGAGATGATATAACACAGTAGTTCAGAGATGATATGATATAACACAGTAGTTCAGAGATGATATGGTATAACACAGTAGTTCAGAGATGATATGATATAACACAGTAGTTCAGAGATGATATGATATAACACAGTAAATCAGAGATGATATGGTATAACACAGTAGTTCAGAGATGATATGATATAACACAGTAGTTCAGAGATGATATGATATAACACAGTAAATCAGAGATGATATGATATAACACAGTAGTTCCGAGATGATATAATATAACACAGTAGTTCAGAGATGATATGGTATAACACAGTAGTTCAGAGATGATATAACACAGTAGTTCAGAGATGATATGATATAACACAGTAGTTCAGAGATGATATGGTATAACACAGTAGTTCAGAGATGATATGATATAACACAGTAGTTCAGAGATGATATGATATAACACAGTAAATCAGAGATGATATGATATAACACAGTAGTTCCGAGATGATATGATATAACACAGTAGTTCAGAGATGATATGATATAACACATTAGTACAAGCATGATATAATATAAGACAGTAGTTCAGAGATGATATGATATAACACAGTAGTTCAGAGATGATATGATACAACACATTAGTACAAAGATGATATGATATAACACATTAGTACAAGGATGATATGATAAACACATAAGTACAAGGATGATATGATATAACACATTAGTACAAGGATGATATGATATAAGACATTAGTACCAGGATGATATGGTATAACACAGTAGTTCAGAGATGATATGATATAACACATTAGTTCAGAGATGATATGATATAACACAGTAGTTCAGAGATGATATGGTATAACACAGTAGTTCAGAGATGATATGGTATAACACAGTAGTTCAGAGATGATATGATATAACACACTAGTACAAGGATGATATAATATAAGACAGTAGTTCAGAGATGATATGATATAACACATTAGTACAAGGATGATATAATATAAGACAGTAGTTCAGAGATGATATGATATAACACAGTAGTTCAGAGATGATATGATACAACACATTAGTACAAGGATGATATGATAAAACACATAAGTACAAGAATGATATGATATAACACATTAGTACAAGGATGATATGATAAACACATAAGTACAAGGATGATATAATATAAGACATTAGTACAAGAATGATATGATATAACACATTAGTACAAGGATGATATGATAAAACACATAAGTACAAGAATGATATGATATAACACATTAGTACAAGGATGATATGATAAACACATAAGTACAAGGATGATATAATATAAGATATTAGTACAAGAATGATATGATATAACACATTAGTACAAGGATGATATGATATAACACATTAGTTCAGAGATGATATGATATAACACAGTAGTTCAGAGATTATATGGTATAACACAGTAGTTCAGAGATGATATAACACAGTAGTTCAGAGATGATATGATATAACACAGTAGTTCAGATGATATGATATAACACAGTAGGTTCAGAGAATGATATGGTATAACACAGTAGTTCAGAGATGATATGGTATAACGCAGTAGTTCAGAGATGATATGGTATAACACAGTAGTTCAGAGATGATATGATATAACACAGTAGTTCAGAGATGATATGATATAACACAGTAAATCAGAGATGATATGGTATAACACAGTAGTTTAGAGATGATATGATATAACACAGTAGTTCAGAGATGATATGGTATAACACAGTAGTTCAGAGATGATATGATATAACACATTAGTACAAGGATGATATAATATAAGACAGTAGTTCAGAGATGATATGATATAACACAGTAGTTCAGAGATGATATGATACAACACATTAGTACAAGGATGATATTATATAAGACATTAGTACAAGAATGATATGATATAACACATTAGTACAAGGATGATATGATTAAACACATAAGTACAAGAATGATATGATATAACACATTAGTACAAGGATGATATGATAAACACATAAGTACAAGGATGATATGATATAACACATTAGTACAAGGATGATATGATATAAGACATTAGTACCAGGATGATATGGTATAACACAGTAGTTCAGAGATGATATGATATAACACATTAGTTCAGAGATGATATGATATAACACAGTAGTTCAGAGATGATATGGTATAACACAGTAGTTCAGAGATGATATAACACAGTAGTTCAGAGATGATATGATATAACACAGTAGTTCAGAGATGATATGATATAACACAGTAGTTCAGAGATGATATGATATAACACAGTAGTTCAGAGATGATATGGTATAACACAGTAGTTCAGAGATGATATGATATAACACACTAGTACAAGGATGATATAATATAAGACAGTAGTTCAGAGATGATATGATATAACACAGTAGTTCAGAGATGATATGATACAACACATTAGTACAAGGATGATATGATATAACACATTAGTACAAGGATGATATAATATAAGACATTAGTACAAGAATGATATGATATAACACATTAGTACAAGGATGATATGATAAAACACATAAGTACAAGAATGATATGATATAACACATTAGTACAAGGATGATATGATAAACACATAAGTACAAGGATGATATGATATAACACGTTAGTACATGGAAGATATGATATAAGACATTAGTACCAGGATGATATGGTATAACACAGTAGTTCAGAGATGATATGATATAACACAGTAGTTCAGAGATGATATGGTATAACACAGTAGTTCAGAGATGATATAACACAGTAGTTCAGAGATGATATGATATAACACAGTAGTTCAGAGATGATATGGTATAACGCAGTAGTTCAGAGATAATATGGTATAACACAGTAGTTCAGAGATGATATGGTATAACGCAGTAGTTCAGAGATGATATGATATAACACAGTAGTTCAGAGATGATATGATATAACACAGTAGTTCAGAGATGATATGGTATAACACAGTAGTTCAGAGATGATATGGTATAACACAGTAGTTCAGAGATGATATAACACAGTAGTTCAGAGATGATATGATATAACACAGTAGTTCAGAGATGATATGATATAACACAGTAGTTCAGAGATGATATGATATAACACAGTAGTTCAGAGATGATATGGTATAACGCAGTAGTTCAGAGATGATATGGTATAACACAGTAGTTCAGAGATGATATGATATAACACAGTAGTTCAGAGATGATATGATATAACACAGTAAATCAGAGATGATATGGTATAACACAGTAGTTTAGAGATGATATGATATAACACAGTAGTTCAGAGATGATATGGTATAACACAGTAGTTCAGAGATGATATGATATAACACATTAGTACAAGGATGATATAATATAAGACAGTAGTTCAGAGATGATATGATATAACACATTAGTACAAGGATGATATGATAAACACATAAGTACAAGGATGATATGATATAAGACATTAGTACCAGGATGATATGGCATAACACAGTAGTTCAGAGATGATATGGTTATAACACAGTAGTTCAGAGATAATATGATATAACACATTCGTACAAGGATGATATAATATAAGACATTAGTACAAGAATGATATGATATAACACATTAGTACAAAGATGATATGATAAAACACATAAGTACAAGAATGATATGATATAACACATTAGTACAAGGATGATATGATAAACACATAAGTACAAGGATGATATGATATAACACATTAGTACAAGGATGATATGATATAAGACATTAGTACCAGGATGATATGGTATAACACAGTAGTTCAGAGATGATATGATATAACACATTAGTTCAGAGATGATATGATATAACACAGTAGTTCAGAGATGATATGGTATAACACAGTAGTTCAGAGATGATATAACACAGTAGTTCAGAGATGATATGATATAACACAGTAGTTCAGAGATGATATGATATAACACAGTAGTTCAGAGATGATATGGTATAACATAGTAGTTCAGAGATGATATGGTATAACACAGTAGTTCAGAGATGATATGATATAACACACTAGTACAAGGATGATATAATATAACACAGTAGTTCAGAGATGATATGGTATAACACAGTAGTTCAGAGATGATATAACACAGTAGTTCAGAGATGATATGATATAACACAGTAGTTCAGAGATGATATGATATAACACATTAGTTCAGAGATGATATGATATAACACATTAGTTCAGAGATGATATGATATAACACAGTAGTTCAGAGATGATATGGTATAACACAGTAGTTCAGAGATGATATGATATACCACATTAGTTCAGAGATGATATGATATAACACAGTAGTTCAGAGATGATATGGTATAACACAGTAGTTCAGAGATGATATAACACAGTAGTTCAGAGATGATATGATATAACACAGTAGTTCAGAGATGATATGATATAACACAGTAGTTCAGAGATGATATGGTATAACATAGTAGTTCAGAGATGATATGGTATAACACAGTAGTTCAGAGATGATATGATATAACACACTAGTACAAGGATGATATAATATAAGACAGTAGTTCAGAGATGATATGATATAACACAGTAGTTCAGAGATGATATGATACAACACATTAGTACAAGGATGATATGATATAACACATTAGTACAAGGATGATATAATATAAGACATTAGTACAAGGATGATATGATAAACACATAAGTACAAGGATGATATGATATAACACATTAGTACAAGGATGATATGATATAATTCATTAGTACCAGGATGATATGGTATATCACAGTAGTACAGAGATGATATGATATAACTAATTAGTTCAGAGATGATATGATATAACACAGTAGTTCAGAGATGATATGGTATAACACAGTAGTTCAGAGATGATATGATATAACACAGTAGTTCAGAGATGATATGATATAACACAGTAAATCAGAGATTATATGGTATAACACAGTAGTTCAGAGATGATATGATATAACACAGTAGTTCAGAGATGATATGCTATAACATAGTAGTTCAGAGTTGATATGATATAACATAGTAGTTCATAGATGATATGATACAACACATTAGTACAAGGATGATATAATATAGAACATTAGTACAAGGATGATATAATTTAACACATTAGTACCAGGATGATATGGTATAACACAGTAGTTCAGAGATGATATGATACAACACATTAGTACAAGGATGATATAATATAGAACATTAGTACAAGGATGATATAATTTAACACATAAGTACAGGCATGATATGATATAAGACATTAGTACCAGGATGATATGGTATAACACAGTAGTTCAGAGATGATATGATATAACACATTAGTACAAGGATGATATGGTATAACACAGTAGTTCAGAGATGATATGATACAACACATTAGTACAAGGATGATATGATATAAGACATTAGTACCAGGATGATATGGTATAACACATTAGTTCAAGGATGATATAATATAAGAAATTAGTACAAGGATGATATAATATAACACATTAGTACCAGGATGATATGGTATAACACAGTAGTTCAGAGATGATATGATACAACACATTAGTACAAGGATGATATGATATAACACATTAGTACAAGGATGATATAATATAACACATTAGTAAAAGGATGATATGATAAAACACATAAGTACAAAGATGATATGATATAACAAATAAGTACAAGGATGATATGATAAACACATAAGTACAAGGATGATATGATATAACACATTAGTACAAGGATGATATGATATAAGACATTAGTACCAGGATGATATGGTATAACACAGTAGTTCAGAGATGATATGATATAACACATTAGTTCAGAGATGATATGATATAACACAGTAGTTCAGAGATGATATGGTATAACACAGTAGTTCAGAGATGATATGATATAACAAAGTAGTTCAGAGATGATATGATATAACACAGTAGTTCAGAGATCATATGGTATAACACAGTAGTTCAGAGATGATATCATATAACACAGTAGTTCAGAGATGATATGGTATAACACAGTAGTTCAGAGATGATATGATATAACACATTAGTACAAAGATGATATAATATAAGACAGTAGTTCAGAGATGATATGATATAACACAGTAGTTCAGAGATGATATGATACAACACATTAGTACAATGATGATATGATATAACACATTAGTACAAGGATGATATAATATAAGACATTAGTACAAGAATGATATGATATAACACATTAGTACAAGGATGATATGATAAAACACATAAGTACAAGAATGATATGATATAACACATTAGTACAAGGATGATATGATAAAACACATAAGTACAAGAATGATATGATATAACACATTAGTACAAGAATGATATAATATAAGACATTAGTACAAGGATGATATGATATAACACATTAGTACAGGGATGATATGATATAACACATTAATACAGGGATGATATGATATAACACATTAGTACAGGGATGATATGATATAACACATTAGTACAAGGATGATATGATATAACACATTAGTACAAGGATGATATGATAAAACACATAAGTACAAGAATGATATGATATAACACATTAGTACAAGGATGATATGATAAAACACATAAGTACAAGGATGATATGATATAACACATTAGTACAAGGATGATATGATATAACTAGGGTTAGGGTTAGGGTTATTAGTTCAGAGATGATATGATATAACACATTAGTATAAGGATGATATGAAATAACTAGGGTTAGGGTTAGGGTTATTACTTCAGAGATGATATGATATAAGACAGTAGTAAAAGGATGATATGATATAACACATTAGTACAAAGATGATATGATATAACTAGGGTTAGGGTTAGGGTTATTAATTCAGGGATGATATGATATAACACATTAGTTCAGGGATGATATGATATAACACATTAATACTAGGATGATATGATATAACACATTCGTACAAGGATGATATGATATAACACATTAGTACAAGGATGATATGATAAACACATAAGTACAAGGATGATATGATATAACACATTAGTACAAGGATGATATGATATAAGACATTAGTACCAGGATGATATGGTATAACACAGTAGTTCAGAGATGATATGATATAACACATTAGTTCAGAGATGATATGATATAACACAGTAGTTCAGAGATGATATGGTATAACACAGTAGTTCAGAGATGATATAACACAGTAGTTCAGAGATGATATGATATAACACAGTAGTTCAGAGATGATATGATATAACACAGTAGTTCAGAGATGATATGGTATAACATAGTAGTTCAGAGATGATATGGTATAACACAGTAGTTCAGAGATGATATGATATAACACACTAGTACAAGGATGATATAATATAACACAGTAGTTCAGAGATGATATGGTATAACACAGTAGTTCAGAGATGATATAACACAGTAGTTCAGAGATGATATGATATAACACAGTAGTTCAGAGATGATATGATATAACACATTAGTTCAGAGATGATATGATATAACACATTAGTTCAGAGATGATATGATATAACACAGTAGTTCAGAGATGATATGGTATAACACAGTAGTTCAGAGATGATATGATATAACACATTAGTTCAGAGATGATATGATACAACACAGTAGTTCAGAGATGATATGGTATAACACAGTAGTTCAGAGATGATATAACACAGTAGTTCAGAGATGATATGATATAACACAGTAGTTCAGAGATGATATGATATAACACAGTAGTTCAGAGATGATATGGTATAACATAGTAGTTCAGAGATGATATGGTATAACACAGTAGTTCAGAGATGATATGATATAACACACTAGTACAAGGATGATATAATATAAGACAGTAGTTCAGAGATGATATGATATAACACAGTAGTTCAGAGATGATATGATACAACACATTAGTACAAGGATGATATGATATAACACATTAGTACAAGGATGATATAATATAAGACATTAGTACAAGGATGATATGATAAACACATAAGTACAAGGATGATATGATATAACACATTAGTACAAGGATGATATGATATAATTCATTAGTACCAGGATGATATGGTATATCACAGTAGTACAGAGATGATATGATATAACTAATTAGTTCAGAGATGATATGATATAACACAGTAGTTCAGAGATGATATGGTATAACACAGTAGTTCAGAGATGATATGATATAACACAGTAGTTCAGAGATGATATGATATAACACAGTAAATCAGAGATTATATGGTATAACACAGTAGTTCAGAGATGATATGATATAACACAGTAGTTCAGAGATGATATGCTATAACATAGTAGTTCAGAGTTGATATGATATAACATAGTAGTTCATAGATGATATGATACAACACATTAGTACAAGGATGATATGATATAACACATTAGTACAAGGATGATATAATATAGAACATTAGTACAAGGATGATATAATTTAACACATAAGTACAGGCATGATATGATATAAGACATTAGTACCAGGATGATATGGTATAACACAGTAGTTCAGAGATGATATGATATAACACATTAGTACAAGGATGATATGGTATAACACAGTAGTTCAGAGATGATATGATACAACACATTAGTACAAGGATGATATGATATAAGACATTAGTACCAGGATGATATGGTATAACACATTAGTTCAAGGATGATATAATATAAGAAATTAGTACAAGGATGATATAATATAACACATTAGTACCAGGATGATATGGTATAACACAGTAGTTCAGAGATGATATGATACAACACATTAGTACAAGGATGATATGATATAACACATTAGTACAAGGATGATATAATATAACACATTAGTAAAAGGATGATATGATAAAACACATAAGTACAAAGATGATATGATATAACAAATAAGTACAAGGATGATATGATAAACACATAAGTACAAGGATGATATGATATAACACATTAGTACAAGGATGATATGATATAAGACATTAGTACCAGGATGATATGGTATAACACAGTAGTTCAGAGATGATATGATATAACACATTAGTTCAGAGATGATATGATATAACACAGTAGTTCAGAGATGATATGGTATAACACAGTAGTTCAGAGATGATATGATATAACAAAGTAGTTCAGAGATGATATGATATAACACAGTAGTTCAGAGATCATATGGTATAACACAGTAGTTCAGAGATGATATCATATAACACAGTAGTTCAGAGATGATATGGTATAACACAGTAGTTCAGAGATGATATGATATAACACATTAGTACAAAGATGATATAATATAAGACAGTAGTTCAGAGATGATATGATATAACACAGTAGTTCAGAGATGATATGATACAACACATTAGTACAATGATGATATGATATAACACATTAGTACAAGGATGATATAATATAAGACATTAGTACAAGAATGATATGATATAACACATTAGTACAAGGATGATATGATAAAACACATAAGTACAAGAATGATATGATATAACACATTAGTACAAGGATGATATGATAAAACACATAAGTACAAGAATGATATGATATAACACATTAGTACAAGAATGATATAATATAAGACATTAGTACAAGGATGATATGATATAACACATTAGTACAGGGATGATATGATATAACACATTAATACAGG
This sequence comes from Cyrtodaria siliqua, assembly GCA_037043455.1. Classification (NCBI taxonomy): domain Eukaryota; kingdom Metazoa; phylum Mollusca; class Bivalvia; order Adapedonta; family Hiatellidae; genus Cyrtodaria; species Cyrtodaria siliqua. The sequence continues at coordinate 65,781 of JAWPHD010011938.1, forward strand.
GATGATATGATATAACACATTAGTACAGGGATGATATGATATAACACATTAGTACAAGGATGATATGATATAACACATTAGTACAAGGATGATATGATAAAACACATAAGTACAAGAATGATATGATATAACACATTAGTACAAGGATGATATGATAAAACACATAAGTACAAGGATGATATGATATAACACATTAGTACAAGGATGATATGATATAACTAGGGTTAGGGTTAGGGTTATTAGTTCAGAGATGATATGATATAACACATTAGTATAAGGATGATATGAAATAACTAGGGTTAGGGTTAGGGTTATTAGTTCAGAGATGATATGATATAAGACAGTAGTAAAAGGATGATATGATATAACACATTAGTACAAAGATGATATGATATAACTAGGGTTAGGGTTAGGGTTATTAATTCAGGGATGATATGATATAACACATTAGTTCAGGGATGATATGATATAACACATTAATACTAGGATGATATGATATAACACACTAGTACAAGGATGATATGATATAACACATTAGTTCAGGGATGATGTAATATACCACATGCTAGATATAGCACGACGATGATATGATAACAAAATGGTACCTTGAGCGGGAACACAGCCGCACTTTGTGTCATCGTACGCCATGTAAGTATGACATGTGTACTGTACGTAACGCATCTGTCAGATATAGCATGACGATGATATGATAACAAAATGGTACCTGGAGCGGGAACACAGCCGCATCTTGTGTCATCATACACCATGTTAGTATGACATGTGTACGGTACGTAACGCATCTGTTAGATATAGCACGACGATGATATGATAACAAAATGGTACCTGGAGCGGGAACACAGCCGCATCTTGTGTCATCATGCACCATGTTAGTATGACATGTGTACTGTACGTAATGCATCTGTCAGATATAGCACGACGATGATATGATAACAAAATGGTACCTGGAGCGGGAACACAGCCGCATCTTGTGTCATCATACACCATGTTTGTATGGCATGTGTAAGGTACGTAACGCATCTGTTAGATATATCACGACGATGATATGATAACAAAATGGTACCTGGAGCCTGAACACAGCTGCATCTTGTGTCATCATACACCATGTTAGTATGACATGTGTAAGGTACGTAACCAATTCCCCAAATAAATAGCTGGAAATATTGCTGTCCCATTTCAGGCAGGGGTTGCTTTTGGCATTCTGAAACAAAGCGATAGGATATACATATGTCTCATCCAATTTGTCTTTAAAAGCGTTACTTTCCATTTAGGATTTATATTTAGATATAAAACTGTTTCTTAAAAATATAATCTATATACTGTTACGGATTTTCAATATTTCAATAATTTTAAATACTTGATTCAATTTAATCGTTTATTTGACGTATTCAATGGCTAACATATCAAATTGTACAATCATACACTTTCCTTAAACTTTACAACACTACACATTACTCTGTCTATTGATTGACTGTTTTAAAAGAATAACTGGCACGTGATAGAACATATGAAATCCATATTGTTTGTGCAGACAACGAAACAGTGTAACCATGATAAAAATGTCAAACCATAGCACCCAAACACAATGACACCGTAGGCTCGCACTTACCACTATCTAAGGGCAAATTAGCATGACGACAGTTGTAAATCATTTATCCATTTAAACAATCAAACCGATGCGATATCTCAGACAAACAATAGCATGAGCAAGTGTATTATAATAAAACCTTTTGTCAATATAATCCGGCATCAGCAACAGGACGGAGATATATAAGTACTGTTTTAATTAATATGCTATGGAAAGTACAATACACAATACATATAGTGGTGATGACTATATGGCCTACCTAGTTAGCTTACATCGATATGTTTGCACTAATATAAAATACAACATTATTTAAAATGTCATTTTAAAACAGCAGGTATTGGGCCCGCGCTTGCAATCAGGACTGTTATTCATTCGATCTTTGGAGATCGCTGAGCCCGATACTTATATTTAGTTATCGGTGTTACATTTTCAATTGCTTTTTAAATTTGTTTTCTTACTTAATTTTCGATTCGGTGGTTCCACTACTCCGGCCGATAAAAGGCTCTGGGTATTGTTTAACCACTCATAGGATATGTTGTCTTCTTTTTACTTTAGTCTTTTGGCTGTTACTAGTGATATGCAGGCTTCATAATCGGGAAGGTTAAAATTATTATGTACTATTGATTTTATGAATATTGACTTCTGCTCAACCCGGGGCTAGAGAACGTAAACGGTAGCTAGCATATTTCACTACCGTTCATGAACAGTCTCAATCAAACCGAGACTGCAATATTTTGTATGTGTCGTGTTCGGCCGTTTCCAAAGGTCCATTATCATACTCTTTTGTGAGACAAACAAAGGTATTTTTAATGTACTTCCCGATCTTACTTCCATTACTTTGGTAACTGATATTAACATTTTTTAAAAGAAAGATGAAATTGCTACTAATCAGCATGTCAAAGTTTTGGTGTATATATTGAGGTACCAGTTTTGACAAGCTGAATATTTTTATATAATAAATACTTAAGCAACAAGCACAAACAAGAAATAAAAGTAGCAGACTCGTTTTTATTGAGTCTGTTCATGAGCGGTAATGTAAAGTGCAACACCTCTCATCTCACGCCTCCTACTGCGCACCGGCTTTTTCATTCCATTTACTTGTGAGTGAGAATCGTAGCTCTAATGGTTTTATATTCTGTACCTACCATAGATGGTGATGGTACAGAACATAAAACCGTAAAAGCTACTATTCACACAGCTACATTTGAACATTCCTCCTCGCCTTTAATTTATCCTTTTAATTGTTTTTTTTTCTGTGCGTGTTTTTGGTTGACAATGATCCTTGAATGCTATATTTACTATTCGACTATTATGTCTACATTTAAAGGCATGCATTTAATAGTGAGATCTATATAACGATTATGTTGTTTGCCGAAAGAACATATGTTTATTTACACTAACGTTAAGTTACACTAACCTTGATCTGCAAAATAGATATTATTGCTGTCATCTGGTTCTAAAAATAGAATAAGAAAATACGTATACATATGAATTTAATAATGGTTCCTGAATTGACCGTTAATTGGTAATTAATTAAATATAACACATTTTTTAAATTTCAAAATTATTCTAAGATTTAAACAAGATTTTCTAAATCAATATGTTGTATTCGTTCGTATACACCCGTACTAGTATGACAAGTTATAATCTACGACCTATGTACCTGGGAAGGTGGCATTCAGATGTTTAAAATAAATAATAATGAAATGCTTACCATACAACAATTTAGAAATATCATTTAATATTGATGATATCTTATCAGTCTTTTCAGTCTGTAGCATGCGATCTTTATCTAATCCACTACTCATATCTTTCAGATCACTTGTGCCTGCTATGTTCGCTTGGGAAATATCATTCTGTTTGTTGTTTGGCATTCCATTTTCTTTATGTTTAAGTTTGAATAACAACAAATTCTCATCTTCGTTTGAAAGCAAATTATCTCTCACACCAGGTTCCTTGTCTATAGATAGTGGTGACAAACTTAGTTTTCTAAGAGGTCCAGGTCTCTTAGTCCGTTCAAGTAGAAGTCTGTGATCTTTAGCAATCATATCTTTGCCCACATCCACGCCTCTTTTAGCATTTTCATTTACATGATTAATCCTATAGTTATTCAATGTCACTAATACATCTGGTATAATAACATTAATTTTAGTATTGTCCGCTAGTTGTTTGTTATTGGTGTCGGCTTTATTTTTCCTTCTCCAGGTTGGTATATCGGCACTATTAGTCTTTTGACGAAAATCAATATCAGAGACAGCTATGTTCAGACTTGCGCTGATTTTACTGTCCTGTAATTGATTTAGAATAAATAATTTTACAGGAATGAGAAAAATGGCCCTATTGAAACCACAGCACACACACGCAATGGCAACGAAGGTCCGAACTTTACCAAGCAAATTAAATATACAGTGAAAATAACAATACGCAGTGAATGATTAATACTGTGTTACTGACTTGAAACGGTCAGTAGGAACTACTGTCCTCTGGTTAGCTTATATTGATTTTATGTGTACACAACCTCGCTATTACCCTGTCTTCAGCGCTTAAATTGACAAGAGACTTAGGAAACGATTTACGTATATGGTTTTGCAAAACTGCCTAAAAACTGCATTATTTATTTTAATCGTACTCTAAGCAACCTTTTGTTTTTCAAAAATAAGAAAAAAAAATAATATGAAACATAATTTTGAAAATAAAACAGTATAATCATAAGTATATGCGCGTCACTATCCATTGCATTATAATTGCGATTAAGGTCAATGTCATGGACTTTGACATTATTTGTGAAAATAAATGTAAAACAGGAAATGCAAAAGTAATAAAAAATGCAAACGACATCACAAACACAAAAGGGTTGACAATAGTGCTACCGCTTTGGAACGGTCAGTGGCAACAAAGGCCACTGGGAGTTTAAACCGGTTCTAAGGTGCACCAAACTTCACACTTACCCTACTGTCATCCCATTAAAACAGGACAGTGTAAATAAAGAAATCCCCGCCATGATCTAATCTCTAACCAACAAGGCAGCATCAATAGGCAATATAAGTAAAACACAAATATGCTCATGTAAATATAATACAAAAAAACAATAGCCTAGAAAGCCAGCATGAAGGTACTCAGTGACTTGGCAGAAGTTAGAGCAACAAGAGAATAAACCATTAAGGGAAATCACAATGAGCTCATGAAAATCATTTTGTAAGTGCATGTAAATAAATATTGAAAAGGGGATCCCCTGGAAGCAACAAATACAAAAAAGAGATAAAAATAGCATATTCGGTTTGATGTGTTCATGAAGTATACGTAATAAATACTGATAAAGGTGATCCTTTGAGAGCAACAAACACAATTCAGAGAATAAAGCAGCAGACTCGGTTTTATTGAGTCTGTTCATGAGAAGTAATGAAAGAAGCAACACTTCTCACGCCCCCTAGCACCGGCTTAAGCGGTATTCTACTTTAAGATTAATTAGTATAAATATAATTACGTAATTACTGTTCAGTTGCCCATTATGTAAGATGCATGATATTGCATGTATGACAATTAGATTCGAAAACTAAGTTAACTTTGTTCATTTATTATATTAATGGTACGTCAATTTTGCACACATAAAATGCCAAATTATTTATAATAATAAGAATAATAAGAATAAGTTTACTCTATGTAGTTAGCGAAAGGCGGATTATAAGCATAAATGTTAATGCAAATTAAATACAATATCATTACCAACCTTTCCACCTTCATTATAGGCATTTTCAATAACTATGATGTCATCATCTTCGGGTACAGTGGGATGCCTGGATGACACTGAAACGATAGTTACGTACTTCAATTGAACAGTTCGGTAAAAACACGAGTGTGATAAATACATATATCAGAATGCTTACGTCATGAAATTCTATGAAGCTTTATTGCTTGTTGCAAATATGTTATTTCCATAAATTGCATCCTCCACTCCACTGTGTACAACCTCAGATTGCATACTGTATTCCACTATTTTACAAATCGTGCCATATTCAAAATCGCATTGAGTTAATTATAAATATAACCAGATACAGGCTAGTTTGTGGCATTACATATAGAGCAATGCAAATATACACACCATTCACATAACAAATGAGGAAAATAGTCCTATAGAAATCACAGCACCCAAACGCCATGGCACCGTATGTCTGCACTATACCACAAAGAGCAAAATAACTATACAATGAATAGGACAATACAAAACACAAGGAGTGTAAGCACAGGGTTACCGACTTGGAACGGATGACCCACTGGTTACGGTAAATCGATTTTAAGTGTACACAACCTCGTTATTATCCGATCTTCGGCTCTCAAATTGACAATATAGTGTAAATAAAAGTACATCCCCTCATAAGGAAATCTCAAGCAATAAAGTCCATATCCAGAGAAGTTAGGAAACGATACACGTATATGTTATTGTAAAACTATATAGAAACATAATTAAAAACATCTCAGGATGTATCCAGAATTGTACTGAACAACCAAAGCAGTTGCAGCCAAAGAAAAAAAAATCTAGTTTACGGCTAGAAAACCCTAGGGACGAAAGTTCATGCCCCAACCTCCCCTTTCAGGGTTCAGAAGGTATATTCATCGAGTCCCACGAGGTTGTTTGTCCATCGCACAAGAGAAAAGTGAAACGTAGTGATTGACTGTAGAGGGGTGATTCACCAAACATCGAAAATATTGATTTAAAACAAATCGTAATATCGTGGGAATTTTCCAAAATAAAACATATTACTATTTGATTTTAGCACATGACATACTTCTTATGACGTAATGTATGACATGTACATAAAAATGTACATTGCACACATCTTAAATGAGTATGCAAAAGTAGTTCAAAGTAAACTACACACCCAGTGCGACATTACAACATGTCGGACATGGGCGAATATTGATCTTTCCATCTGGAAAGTAAACATAGTTTGTAATAAAACTAGATGCTACTTACAAGCCCAGTGAACACAGGTGCATGCTCTCTTTTGAAACAATGTACCAGGTGCGCACTTCATGGGTCGCCATGCTCCAGTAGGTTCTAGAATAAGGTACCACTGCGCACCGTGAGACGAGGATCGGTATGGACATTGAGTAACTGAAATATAAATAAGGTTATAAATCATATGATAGACGAGACTGGTTAACTAAAATGTAAACGAAAGTATATAACTCATGTGATAGACTGGTTAACTAAAATATAAACGAACGTATATAAATCATGTGATAGACTGGTTAACTAAAATATAAACGAAAGTATATAAATCATGTGATAGACTGGTTAACTAAAATATAAACGAAAGTATAAAAATCATGTGATAGACGAGACTGGTTAACTAAAATATAAACGAAAGTAGGTGTAACAATCGAACAGGAAATGTAACATACAGAGAACACAGTCATCCAAAAACACGCGTTCAAAACAAACAACAATTAGTAGCAGAAACAAAGCAACGTGTGCTGCACCATTAACCAAAAATGTCACATTAACTAATGACGCCATTGACGAAACTAAACCAACCATGCTTAAGATCGCATCGTTAGAAGAGTATAGGAATTTACGGAACTACGCTTTTGATCGTAGTTGTTGCAACATATGTTGACGGATATCTCTAACTAAAATAGTTCTAAGCGAGATATGTGTTGCTTTCTATAACTGGTGTAACTGAGTTAAAAATAAATTCACTATCATGATTAGTGTTGTCACCATCACACGTTTATTTAAACAAATACTATCTAGCATTGTTGCATATGTTTTCAGCATTCTGATAATCTTACATGAGGTCAAAGACTTGACCTAAATAACCCGGAGGAATAGCAGTTTTCATTACGCTACATTTACCATCCCGCAGACCGGTGGACGCGCTGTCTAAAGTACCATACCTTCACCAGTCCTGGTATTAAGCAGTAAAGTTCCGGCCGGAGGTCGCATTGTGGCAGTTGGCATATTGTCCACTGGATCTGGATACAAATGGAAATCCATTCTATGGTATGTTAACAATGATAAATATGTCAGTTTCATTTTTTAAGAAGTTAGCGAATGTTAAAGACATATTTTAATACCTTTTGATTTCAAATAAACAAAATTATCGTAATAGTTCTGGACAAATGATTATAAATGTCGTTGTGTATAGTTATTATTAATAGCACTTCATTTAAAATTTCACACAGCTTTGACAATATGATGGTAATCTTTTCTGTTTTTATATGTGAACATCATGTTAAAAGTGTTTGGATTAAGAAACCTATTAACGAGGTTTTTGTAATGACTGTCTAAGTAACTGATAGAAAGTTCTGTGTAACACGGTTGTAGACAGTCGTTATTGGTGTTTTGTATATGATTTTCTGATTAACTTAATTAAGCTTGCTAGGAATATACCTCTATACTTGACTAAGTCTTCAGGTCCAACATGTGGCATGTTCAAACTGTTGTCGCTGCTGGTAGCATGTGGCGAATTCAAACTGTTATCGTTGCTGGCAACTTGTGTCTCTAGGTGTCGAATATATATATAATTTAGCACATAAAATCAATGTCATTTCCATAGACGAGATACAAAAAAAATTATGAAAGGAGACATTTGGAAATCGTCGAACACGTTAAATACAAAACATAATGCAGTCTCGGTTTGATTGAGACTGTTCATGAATAGTAGTGAAAGGTGTTTGCTACTGTTCACACCCTGTAACCCCGGGTTGAGCAGAACTCAATAGTAATCATGCCAATCGTACATAAATTTAAACTATCCTGAAGATGCTATTCATATGACCATGGAACCTTTAATGCGGTATGTTCACACTAATAAATGGTCCCAATTTCTAACAGAAAACAATGGACGAAATAAACAAAACTAAAACAAATTTAGTTGGGATCAGAGATCATGTATGTTTCAAATTGGATGTTTGGGGTCAATGATAAAGTGACATAGATATGACCAATCAAAATGCAACAGAGTCATTTGTAAACAAAGTCGGTAATAAGAAGAAAACAAATATGACTGGTACATAGTTGTTTAGGTTATCAAACAGTTTTCTCATTTCATTGAAAAGGCAAGAAAGTTTAAAATTACAAAATCTGAAATATCTTTTGTTTGAGTTAATGGGCAGTTCTTGTCAGTGTAAAGCTTTACATTTGTTCAAAGCGTTGGTATAATAAAATGTTTTTATATGGGAGGTAATTCTGATACTTTGCTTAGAACATGATAAAATATTACTTGGTCTCGCCATAATTCCATTAGGGGATGGGAATAGCAGGATTTCTCCTTTCGTTTTTCAAGAGCTTGTACTCGAATTGAGGACTTTAATATTCGTAATCTTTGTACAACTAAAAAGCTACTCAATCAGGGTTACCGTTACCATAAACTTCGTAAAACCTTTGCAACATTTTATTATCGTAACGATGATCTTCTTTCCAAATATAAACGCAATTTAAGTCCTCTTCTGCGACAAGGACTATCACAACCTGACTTCTATGGTGCTTGGTGGTGGACCCTTTTACAGTTCGCCACTATGCTTTCCTCTTTAATTGTACGATGACCGGACAGGCTGTGGACCCTATGATGACGCCTACCTAAAGCCCATTGGGACGGTGGTGTTTGATGTTTGTCTATGATCTTTCTTGTCGTGCCCTTAATGGTTTATTCTCTTGTTGCTCTGGCTTCTGCCAAGTCATTGAGTACCTTCATTGTGGGATTCTAGGCTATTGTTTTTTTTGTATTATATTTACAGGAGCATGTTTGTGTTTTACTTATATTGCCTATTGATGCTGCCTTGTTGGTTAGAGATTAGATCATGGCGGGGATTTCTTTATTTACACTGTCCTGTTTTAATGGGATGACAGTAGGGTAAGTATGAGGATTGGTGCACCCTAGAACCGGTTTAAACCCCCAGTGGCCTACTTTGCCACTGACCGTTCCAAGGCGGTAGTCATATTGTCAGCCCTTTTGTGTATGTGATGTGGTGTGCATTTTATATTACTTTTGCCTTCTTGTTTGTCTGTTTGCGTGTTTGTTTCTGTGTTTTGTGGTTGACTGTCCTCCTTGAATGCTACTTTCCCTGTCCGATATTTTTATATTTTTTTATAACGGATATTTCGACAATAAAACGCGTTTGACACATTTATTACTGAAAAACGGCGGCAAACTGTTTAAAATTACCAATTAAATGTTTTAATTTTACAATATGCAAACTGTTTAAGCCAAAATTAAGGTTTTATTTCATACCCCAGCCAATCCCGTTTTCTCTTCTTAGAGAAGGATTTGGATGGGGTATGAAAGTTAATATTCGGACCACGTAATATGAAATTCACATCCTTACCTAGCATTGCTAATATCTTATTATATCAATGTTCATATGTTTAATCTATGTTTAACCTAAAAAGTCGTGCTAAACATTTTTTGTTCAGTATACTGTAATCTTATATATGTTACATGTATACAATGATTACACCTGATGCAATTGATCATACTTTGTGTTGAATCGTTGCACCAGAGTTATATTTGAATTATTACATAATATGTATGCACTTCGTAAATATAGATATAAAAACCGAACAGGAAATGTAGCATTCGGGGACGACAGTCAACCACCAATACATAAAGAAACAAAGACAACTTTAAAGATGAATAAAGCACCAAATAAGACAATACAAACACAAAAGGCTTTTTTGAGATGGCCTCCACCCTAATAGACCTATGACGAGGATACTAATAGTTATTCTTGATAGTTAGGGTTGAAAAAAAAAAAAACGTACTACCGACATGAAGCATACACATATTACAGCAGGTATACTATTAAACGTAGATATAAAAGTCGAAAAGGAAATGTAGCATTCAAGGACCACAGTCAACGAAAAACACGCATAGAAACAAACACTAATTTCAAATATGAATAAACGGCAAGATATGTCATCACAAACATATAGGGCTGTCACATTGGAACGGGCAGTAGCAAAAAAGACCACTGGAGGTTTAAACCTGATTCTAGGATACACCAAATCTCACTCTTACCCTATTGTCATCCCAATAAAACGGGACATTATAAATAAAGATATCCGTCCCAGTTTATATTCTCTAACGAATAAGGCAGCATTAATAGGCAATATCAGTATAGCACATACATGATCATGTATATATGAATATGAAAAACAAAGGCCTTGAAAGTCAAAAGCATGTACTCAATGACTTGCAGAAGGTATCTGCCTTGGAATTTGCAGTGTTAAATCTTTACTTTTTAATGTATATAATATACCTACTGTTACTCCTCTGTTGTCTATGTTTCAAGACAGTTACTGTTAGTAGTTGTACATGCTGTAACAATATGTACATGCAGTGGTAATACTTTATGTGTATTTATTTATATAATTATCGTTATTCTCTGATGTATTTTTTCCAAGACACAAACCGTTAGTAGTTGTAAATGCTGCAACAACGGTGGACCCTTTTACAGTTCGCCACTATGCTTTCCTCTTTAATTGTACGATGACCGGACAGGCTGTGGAACCTATGATGACGCCTACCTAAAGCCCATTGGGACGGTGGCGTTTGATGTTTGTCTATGATCTTTCTTGTCGTGCTCTTAATGGTTTATTCTCTTACTGCTCTAGTTTCTGCCAAGTCATTGAGTACCTTCATTGTGGCTTTCTAGGCTATTGTTTTTGTATTATATTTACACGAGCATATTTGTGTTTTACTTATATTGCCTATTGATGCTGCCTTGTTGGTTAGAGATTAGATCATGGTGGGGATTTCTTTATTTACACTGTCCTGTTTTAATGGGATGACAGTAGGGTAAGTGTGAGGTTTGGTGCACACTAGAACCGGATTAAACCCCCAGTGGCCTACTTTGCCACTGACCGTTTCATGGCGGTAGCCCTATTGTCAACCCTTTTGTGTTCGTGAAGTCGTTTGCATTTATTATTGCTTTTGCCTTCTTGTTTGTCTGTTAGCGTGTTTGTTTCTGTGTTTTGTGGTTGACTGTCCTCCTTGAATGCTACTTTCCCTGTCCGATCTTTTTATATTTCTTTTTAAATGTAGATATAAAAATCGAACAGGAAAAGCAGCATTCAAGGACTACACACAGAAACAAAAAACAAATTTAAAGATGAATAAAAGGCCAAATAGGACATCACAAACACAAAAAGGCTGACAATAGGGCTACTGTCTTGGAACGGTCAGTGGCAAAAAAGGCCGCTGGGGTTTAAACCAGGTTCTAGGGTGCACCAAACCTCACACTTACCATACTTCAACCCAATAAAACGGGACGGTGTAAATAAAGAAATCCCAGCCATGAACTTTTCTTTAACCAACAAGGCAGCATTAATAGGCACTATAAGTAAAACACAAATATGTTCGTGTAAAGGTAACGACCGTCACTAAATCTAACAATTTAAATGTTCAATGTAATGACATCCGGTAAAGGTAAAATTCACCTCTTCTATTAGAAGTAATAACTCTAACGTTAAATGCAACACTTTGCTATTGTTACATTGACGCTAATTGCAGTTTTTTAACTACAGTTTCAATGAAAACGTCGTATAACTGAATCATGTAAACGTTTGCCGACTACGCAAATTGCATCTTAAGAGGAACATGGCTATCTTGATGTTGCTTTAATTTGCGACGTACCTTTAGTTTTTCTACATAACTGTCATATTTAAAAATCATTATACATTATTATTTGAATAGTTCAAAGCAGACTGTTTTTGTTTATTACTATATGTTGATTATTTTATACCAGTACTATATTCCAAACTATGGTAAAATAATGAAATAATATCAAAAATTAATCAAAATTATATTTCTTTTTATTTAAAGACTCTATCCCGCCATCAACAGGCAACTTTTACAACTGTTACACATGTACACCGCTTGTAAACCTACTGACGACGAGGTATATATAGAACATACACATGTTGAGAATCTAAACTCTGTAGACACAATATAAACGTCTTCAACCAGCCGGCCAAACCCCAAAACTGGAGCGTTAAATTAAGAGTTACCAACTCATAATTAATTTTACGCATATTCAATCACATGTATTTTAACAACCCATGAATAAAACTATACTTTTTATCGCTACATTTACGTTATTATATATGACCTGAAGACATCGATAAAGTTTTGATAAACGGTTTTGTAGTGCCATTTTGCAGTTAGTTGATGGGTTAGTTTCTTTAAATATATGCAAGCAGGTTAAACGTTAAAATGATATTTGATTAATAAATCAATGTGCAATTTCAAGTTTAAAAGCGCACCAAACAGACGAAACACTCACGTATAGAATGGTATATGAAGGACACAAGGTTGGTACATCCACACACACCGATGTCAAACACTGTGGTGATGGCACATGGCATGTGGATGTAGGACTTCTCGTAGTTCGGCACGTACGTATATTCTGTCGGTCTAGGCCGTGGAACCTTGTACCAATCAGGACCCAGTTCCGACGGCAGCAAGTTACACAGCTCTGTAGAGAACACATGTTATTTATATTAACGTTAGAAATGCATGATGAGTGTTACTAGATACATTCAAATATGAAAATATACGAGCCAGTCAGTCATTTGGCCGACATAAAAGACTGCTGGCAATTCCTGGTGTTTTAACAATGGTAAGGTAAAAGCAAATATACAAATATACGACGAAGCCGGTCTTGCATGTGACCAACATTAAAGACTGCTGGCAATCCCTCGCATTTTAACAATGGTAAGGTAAAATCACTGACAATAAGAAATTCGAACTACAACCTTTTGACTTCAGTAACCCTATCTATATTATTCTAGCTGTAAGAATCATAGCTCTTATGTTTTTACATACTATAAACCACCAGACCTATGCATCACACAGCTATATAGAGAATATCATGTTAGTGTCTGATCCTATCCAGTTTATCAGGTGAGAAACAAATGAAGCCCAAGGCTGCGCCGAACTTGATAAACTGGATACCATCAGGCACTAACATGATATTCTATTTATCATGTTGACTGGTTAAAATCATTTAATTTACCATTTTCCATTTTTTTTTCGTTCAAAAATACCCAGACGTCATCAAATTGAGCCCGACGTCATCAAAAGAGATGCTGATATCATCAAATAGGTGCACCTGACGGGATAGGAAAGTAACTGCCGAGATACGATTTATGTAGGGACAGTTTCTGGGATAAACCAGCTAGACCTATGCATCAAACAGCTATAGTTATCTACGAGCAATA